>CAEFZX010003666.1:0-113950 GCA_903066825.1 Alfaro cultratus
TATTTTTTTTTTTTTTTTCTATTATTATCCATCCATCCATTTTCTAACACCCATGACCCTAGTGGGGTCGGGATTTATTATTATTATTTTCCTAAAAACATAACAAGCACTTAGCCTGGCGGGGATCCTAGTAAAGCATGGCGGCCGCCAGGTTTATAATACACTGGGGGAAACCCTGGAGGAGCGCATTGGTTGTTCTGACGTCAGTCATGGCGGAGTGGGCGGAGTTCTGGAGATAGTGACGTCAGGTATACCGTGGGAATTAATAGATTTTTTATTTAAAAAAATCTCAGATCTTTCTTATGCAGCATTGCTTAATTTAGATTAGAAAACAAGACACTGCAAATGGAAAAAAAGGTCTGATTTTTACAACTACATTTATTAAAAACAAAATAAAAAAACAAAAACAAAACAGGAAAACAAACAATCAAATGAGTCCAACATCCCACACCAGGGAGGAGACTGGTAACGAGGAGAGACATTTTTTAAAAGCATACAAACCAGCGATCTGTTCATCTAGCAGCATCCAAATGTTGGAATTTCCAAAATTATTTATATAGTTAAATATATACTTATTAATTTGTTTTGTGGTTGTTGGTTTGATTTTTTGTTGTATTTTTGCCCTGCAAAGCAACACACTTTACAACATACACAGAGCTTTATCTCTCATTAGTGCAGAAAAAAAACAAAGAAGCTTCATAAAATAAACAACTTTAGGTTAAATAAGCTTAAATAATAGTGTTAAATACAAGACACTTCTGTGGCAGTTATGTACAGAAATAAACACATTTGGCATTGTAAGTGTGGTTCACTGGCGTCCGCTCTAATACTCTAGAAACCACTGCATAAGAACTCATACTGCTACACTCACACACTCTCACACTCAAATGATTTTATCTCAGTGAGCCACAGACAAGGCATGTGTTTATAAAAGAGAGCTGACAGAGAAAAACAAAGAAAAAATCCATTTACAACCAGTTTTAGGCACAGTCTCTTCCAGCTTTATAAATACATGTCAAAAAACATCTGCTTCTCAAAAGAAACTATCCACACTTGTGCTAACTTCCTTTAGAAAAAAATCCACAAAATAAAATAAAAAAAACACAGTTTCGTAACTACCACTTTGTTATTGCTAGGACATTGTGACGGTGAATGGAAACTACTGACAAATATGTGCTGAGGGAGAAAGCACCTTCAAACATCAAAATTACTGCCATGTGAACCTACGTTACAACACAGAGGACAAAGAAAAAAAACAAAAAACAGGAAAGTTGATTGAAAACAAACACGTCAAACGTTCAGAACTTCTGTAGCTTTGGGAACGAGAGTTTCAGAGAAAATAAAAGGTCTCGGTTGAGCTACATTCATCCCCTCCCACCCGTCGACACACTGAACATTTCAAGCCCACCATATGTGGATTCCTCCTGGTGCAGGCAGACAGTATCACTTTTATTTCGGCTGGTACATTCCTGTCCCTCCGACTCTCGCCTCAAACCCTCTGCTCCCCCAACGTCCGTGAGGGCCGATGCAGCAGAAACAGCTGAGTGACAGTGTGCGCAGAATAATACAGGTGCCTCTCAGTACATTAGAAGAAAAGAAAAGTAGTTCAGTAATTCAATTATGAAAAGTGAAACTCATATTGTATAAATCTACCACACAGAGTGATCATTTCAAGCTCATATTTCTATTAATCTTGATAATTTTGACTTCACAGTTTCTGAGAAAATAATAGAAAACCATTTTTTTTTAAACATACTGACAGATATTGACTTCCCTTACAAGTTGTGTAAAGGCTATTGCCAAAAAAGCTGGCAGTTCAAAGAGAGATGTATACAAAAATACTTGTGGAAAGTTTAGTGGAAGGAAAAAGTGTGCTAGAAAGAGTTGCACCATCAACAGAGACAAGTACAGCCATCAGGGAAGTATAAAACAAAGCCCAATATAGACTGCTGTATCAAAGCATATTAATGGAAAGTGGAGTAAAAGGAAACATTTTGTGATATCACAGAAACCAATCCACATGAAGTTTCCACTGTCTATAGCTGCGTTTCTATTTAACTGTGCAAACTGGAGTTATGATTGATTGAAACATGCCAATTTAAGTTTTTTGATTAAAAGTTAAGGTGGTTTTTTGGCTGTATTCAAATTGGTATATTTGGACAATTTTATTTTGCATGTGATCAACAACTGGGTGCACAGGCGGTAAAGACAAAAGACAACAGATAGTGGTAGGAGGAGGATAGTGCTGCATGTTTTTTAATGACTCATCATGTGAACAAACTTATTCACATTTGATTTTAACTCTATTTCTTACTTAATGGAAACACAGTCATTGCAAAATCATGTTGTTTTTACATTAGCACAATATTGACAAAGTTTTTTGCAAATTTGTTAGCTAGCAATTTTAGAAAGTACTGTAACTTTGCTTTTTCATTTTCTGTAACCCATAAACATCAAAATAAAAAATTATGCTTGAAATACATCACCCTGTGTGTTTAAATTTATTCATCTGAGTTGCTGAATAAATTAGCTTTCACAATGTTGTAATGTATTGAGATTCACCCGTACAGTACAGTTGAGTATACAGTACAGTAGACTGACGTGATTTACGTAGGTAGATTAAATGTTGACTACAGTAAATGAGCTTTACATTCCACTTCTGTAAGAAGATCCCAGGACTCAGCGGAGCTCCTTTCTCCTGGAATTACTTTTCTCAAGTCCCCTCCGGAGCAAAACACTACGAGGTTCCCCAAGACAGACCGGTAACTTTAAAAAGAGGAGTAGAGAGGAGTTCCTCCAAACTATAGTCCATATCTGGGTTTCAGTCTCTCACACAGTGCAGCACAACATCCTAAGTATGGGGCTTTTAATACTCATTGTCATTGTGGTTTTAATGTTCTTTTCATTGTGGATTTATCTGGGAAAATTACATGGGAGCTGAGTGGGTGCACAGGAGGGGTGAAGGCCTTCTTTTGCTCCGTCTTTCCTCTCTGCGCCGCTCAGGGTTTCTTGTCGATGGTGTGAAAGAACCACTCTGTAAATTTCCTGAGCTGAGCCGCTGCCGTCTGGCTCTCCTCCTGCAGCCGCATGTTGTCCTGTCTCAGGTGCTGCACCTCCTCCTGCAGCATGGCCTTGTCCTCCTTCTCCTGAAAACAGAACAAGAGGCAAATTAGGCTAACGCACACAAAGGAGTTGATAAAATCCCCGCTATTAAAAGCACATCCATCTTTCGTCGATGCGGCGTAAATGGGAAGCATTAAAGTAGCTGGGCAGCTTTTTCCTCCGCTCTGGTAGAAGTGTATTTCCTCAGCACTCTACTGGAAGTGGGGAAACACTGGGCTGGGACACAATAAGGAACGGAAACAGGATATCAAATTAAGTGGATGAGTATGCATTACGCAGACCTCAGGGCACCCATTACTCCATGTCGGCCTGAGTGGCACAGACATGCACTAGCTGCTGGTATTAAAAAAAAGAAAAAGAAAAGCACAGAGGTGCCAGAGCTTAAGAACAGGAACATAACTCACCTTTCTGAGGTCCTGCTGCAGCTGCCTGAGGATGACCTCCAGCTGGTTGACTTTGCCAGTTAGTGTAGACGGGGAGCTGCTGTTGGTTTAAACAAATAAACAACAACAAAAAAAACACTGTTAAGAGATGCATTTTTCTTAAATTTTTTAACATGTTTAAAGTGCAAATATTGTATTTTAGTCAGAAAAACAAAATATCTTGCTTTCTAATGATACTAAAGCTGATAAATTATTTTAAAACACTTTTTTCAAAGCGTAGAAGAACCTTCAGGAGCTCACCTCTAATAATCATAACCATCATTAGCATATATATGGATGTTGACATAGGGTTTGTTACACAGAGAGTAAGCCCCCACTTTCCTCAAATATCCAGCAGAGCAGGAAAAGTACGGTAGGTGAACTTTGTGACAACTAAACAGGTTTCTCAGTTCGACACTTTTTGCCACAGTATTATAAAAACACGAGCTTTGACACTACGAAACTACCAGACTGTCAGTCAGTACATCTGCAAAAGCTATTTGTAAGAGTAATGTTTTTACTAAATTTTTTTTTTTTTTACAATAAGTGTATTTTCTCAGCCTCTGAGCCCCCCCTCCCAAAAAAAAACTAATTAAAAAATGTAAACATATATCGCATGTGTAGCAGCTAATGGAAGTGACATTTTAAGGCAAAACAACATGGGGGAAAAAATTGTGGATGGACTTTCAGGCTGTTTTATGTGAAAGATAACATCATCAAAACATGTACTGATTATGTCTAGTAAAGTTAGACTTTTAGCTGCTTCCATTCACAGTTCCATTAGTTTTACACAAAGGAATAACTATAAGGTCACACATCCAACATTCATCTGAATGCTGCCAGACTTGTTTTTTTTTTTAAGTCTTGTCAGATGTGATATTCACCGCTCTGGTGAATTACATGCCGACTGGGTTTGCCATAGAGTGCCTTTAAATTCCTGAGTACGTTCACTGGTGTTTAAGGTCTTGAAGCTGCTGACTTCCTCCTCCTAACTGGACCAATCATCCATATAAATCTTGGTGTTATGAGCTCACACTGGAGCTGGGAGAATCTGCAGTCACAACGTTCTACTTGGGTGGCCATTAAGTAATGCATTACTGCTGGAGTTTGGTATAATAGTCGCTCTTCACCAACTTTTAGCTGCATGCTTGGGTGCCTTGCCCTCACTAGATTTCCTTTATTCTTTTGTAAATACTTCTTGGGAAACTAACTATTGCAAATGAGAAGCTTAAAGACATCCGAGAAAGAAAATAAATAATGGAATGCTTTAATTAATCGAGATTGTATTTGGTTTGGAAATATGCTGAGCTGCGGATGATGAAACAGTAGATAAACATGCTAAATGGAGAAACTCTTTACAAGAGTTTTACTCTAGGTTTTACTCTAGTTTTCTTTCTTTTCTCTGAAAGGCACACAGTACTAATTCGCAGCTGTTAAGTGTTTTCAGCCAAAAATCCATTTTTGCTTCTTCCAGGAGTTGTGTTTGCGTGTTTGTGCGCTTGTTGTGCTGTGAATGATGCCTACTCTGCTTCCAGCGCTGCTCCCTCTGCCTCCACCACCCGTCTGGCCAGCTCTCTGGAGATCTGCAGAGCCTCCACCCGCTGCATGTCTGTCATGGTGCAGAAAGACGCCACGCGCTGGTCTGGAAACAGAACAGGTGACCAAAACCAGTTAGATAATCCGGCTTTAACATCACAGCAGGAAACCTGAATCATTCGGCCAACATGCAGCTAAAGCAGAACAACTTGAACTGAATGCATGCGTTCCTAACAGGATGGGTGAGTCATTCATGGCTTCAATGAATGGAGCTTATTTAAGCATTGTTACAAGCCACTTTACTAAAATCTACATCCAGATAATTCCAGCATTTCTAGTCACTCTCCTTGGGTTCTGCTTTAGTGGTTTCCACCCTGAAGTTTCCTCTGACAGCTGTTTGGCTCCCACTATAAAACTGTAAGACACTAGTCATGCTTGTTTCACCATATCAGGCCTTTAAGCTTTGCCAAAGCCACATGGAAAACCCAAACTTGGCACAGCGCTCTCTGGGATTTCTCAGTTTTAAGGCTTAATGCTCTTTTCTCTACAAACCAGTCCTTCTCCAGCCCTTGGTTTAAGACTAAAGATGGGGAAATCTGCATATTCATACCAGAAGTAAGCATTTTCATTAATTTATCCCACAACTGAAAGATAATCCACTTTAAGACAGAAGTTGGATGAGGACAGAGTTGGTTTCTCTCACAGGAGGCAGCAAAGACAGACCAGGCCCTAATTTCCATATGAATGAATTCCTTCCTCATATTCCATGGCTGCATCAGAAAGATTAAAGTCTTCTCAGACAGCAGAGATGCCGCCTGTCTTTTAGCGATGAGGCGATGTCCAGATTTAGTGAGCATCCTGATTAGATTGAAAAAGAAACCACACCACTGTGGATAGAAAAGATGCTGTAACTGTAAGTGATCCTGCTTATTTGTGGGGGAATATCAAAATATTTGGAAATTACTGCCAAAGTTTATTTTATTAGGGGTTCAGGCCTGTAGCATTCCCAAAGCACACAGCAAATAACTTGATTGTAACTTCTCCATTTTTATCATTAATATTCAGCTTGAATAAAGCTCAAAGCCTGAAACAGACAAAAATCTAAGAGGGGTCCTTTGGAGATCAAGCTGAATACCTGCAATGCTCCTCAGATTAAACAAAATCTCTAAATCCACCAATGGGAGTTTTATTTCTTAAGGTTTAAGACATAAAATCGATCGATTGTTTGCAGCTGTGTTCAGCAGCATTATCTAGCTGAACACAGCAAAGAAAGCAGAGTTAAAGTAACTTTTAAACATGACTAAAGGTGACTTATGCCTCCTAAAACAGGGGAAGTTAGGCTTATATGCTCTATAAAACATATTTATAAAATTTTTTTGCACATAATCATTCTTAGATAATGAAATGTTGCTGTTTTGAGCTTCTTTCGCAATGAGATGTTTTAAGGCGTCTTGTCACTTTAAATCCAAATTAGCTGCTGCTGGCCACGTCCCACAACTTAATGTTTACACTCACACGTAAAAATGGCTGCAAATAGATGCCCAATTATACAGTCATACATCTTTGAAAAGCAGAAGTAGAGCCTCCTGCAGAACCAACAAGAATGCAGCAAGGAGTTTCTGGATGGTGAATCAACAACAAAACACTTGTCTTTTCCAGCTGCCATTGTACAGCACATACAGCGGTAAAACCAGCTGATCAAATGTCCTGGAACTCAGTTTTGGTTGCTAGGTAACGGGATAGGCCTCACCGGTCACGGGTATTGAAGTGTAAAAATGTTCAAAATAAAGCTTTACTGCTAGCAAGTTTATAATTTACAGTGTATGGGAACATCGCTATCAGATTATAGATTCCCAGAATATTGTGGGAAGGTTGGCTAAAGCAATTTTCAAAGTATTTTGTACACATTCAGAGTCATGGCCTGACATCAATTTTGTAATATTGCAATAAATTGACAAAGTCTGCATGGCTTAGAGGCAAAAATTTACATTAAAATAAAATTTAAACATACTATGCATTTACAGATTTTTGCAAATCTCACTGTAATTTGACAACTTTTGGACAATTTCAGTATTTTAGTTAGTCAATATTAATAATACATCTTGACTGTATATCCATGCCGTCCTCAGTAACACTTTGAAATTGTATCTTTTTCTTTGCAGGAAAGCTATTTACAACCCTGATTAATATTATTACAAGGTTTCCCCCAGAAAACCTGCTAAGCCTGGTGGTTGGGTGCTAGAGCAGTCATTCATCCAGCGGCCCGTCGTGTTTTTGAGTTAATCTTTTTTTTAAAGTTGACAGGAAATTTTAAAATATCACTTGATAATTATGTGTTATTGAAAGATTGGAAGATTAACACCTGAAAAGGCTTAAAAATGCAAACATTTTAAAAAGACTTAAATAAGCAATGCTTAGCCTGGTGGGGGCACAAATAAAGCCTGGTGGCCCACCAGGCTCATCATACCCTGTTATTAGATAATATTAATGTCAATAACAGATGAAAGTGAAATAAAAATGCACCAGGAGGGGAGTGAACAGGGCATAGGAGGCTTGGAACCTAGTTATATCTGCTTGAAATTCAGGTATTTCATCAAATCTTCACAGGAAGTAAAGTTCCTGTGTAAAATTATACAGGAATTTTACTTTTACTTCTCAGATGTGACCAGTTTTCTTCACCTTGAAACAACAGAACATTTATTATGAGTGTCTTTCATCTTTGTTGACCTCATTATCCCCTTGAACTCATAGCATAGATGCTTAAATGTCCAAGAATGATGCTGTAGCTTGCATTGACTGTCGTGACAACAACCTTACTGCTGTCAGTCAAGCTCTTCATCATCTCCGCTGAACTCCCCTTTCCCTCAGTAAGTGATGGACTTTATGCTTTGAAGCCGGAAATGAACCAAAGGCGAAACGCCGAACTGACAAATGAGTGAACACAAGCTATGCTGTCTGCTTACGGGTCGGGGTCAGGCACAGTTCAAACAGAGAAAGAAAATCTCATGATATGCTAGCGGAAGATGATATGCACCGACATGACAGTAGAGCTTAAATTAAGCATAATAAAATACATAAACAGATGATGCTGCACATGATGTGGAAAAACTCATTAGAACTTATATATGGATCAGTTACACACAGAGCAATATATTTCAAGCATTTATTACTGGTGGTTTGTATGATTATGACAGTTAACTGAAACCAAAAAGAAATGTTTGGATTACTAAACTTTACCTGCCTAAATATCTGGCTACGGTTCCTTTTGCATGAATTACTGCATTAGTGCAGAGTGGCATGGAGGTGATCAGTCTGTGGTTCTGTTTAGCAGTTAAGGAAACCCTTGTTGCTTTCAGCTCATCTGAACTGTTAGATCTGATTCTTCTCATCTTTTTGTTAATACTCCTAATACTCTGTATAGCTTTTTGGTCAGGCAAGTACTCTACCAATTCCTGCTGGTAAATTAGTGTCCCTGTAAAACTTGTCAGCAAATGAAAGGATGAAGCGCTCTAAAATGTTGCGGTAGACTTCTGTGCCAAGTTTGGACTCGAGAAAACAAATGGGATCTTAAAAGAGGACTGGGCAGCTGAGCAGCATGCCAATTTTTCAAATTAGGCCAGGTAATTTATTAGTTTTTTCTTCCATTCAACCTTCCATCAATATTTTTAAATAAAGAACTGAAAAACTAGCTTATTTACCAATGACATTTTTGTTTCTGACCCTATTTCTGAAGGATATCAGTAGTGGAGTTTCCATTACAAATGTGTGCAAAACTTTGTCGATACTCTGCTACTGCCAAAAAAAACACAATTTTGCAATCGCAGTGTTTCCACTACATAAGAAACACAATTAAAAGCCCACGTGATTAAGTTCATTCACTCGATAAGTCATTAAAAACATTCCACACCATCATCCTCCTCCTACCACTTCATCGTCTTTTCCACCAGTAGTGACAGCCATTGTTCATCCCATGACTTGCGAAATAAACTTATTTCATTAGAAACACACAGCTCACAAAGATCTAACACATGCAAGCGAGCGAGCACTTGCAGCTTACAGACACACAAACACATACTGCGCAAAGCAGCCGGGGGGTCAGGGAGATTGGGGCTGGAGGAAGAGGAAGGTTTTAGTCAAGGTGCCAGCAGCTCTAGCCAAGCTGGTTACCTTCAAAAGCTCGTGCTGCATCGACCAGGTGAGACCAGTCCAGGCCCGAGGCAGTGTCTGGGAGGGGCATGAGGCCCGGGTCGCTGAACTTGGACCTATCCGCCAAGGAGCCGTCAGAGAACCAAAACTCACCTGCAGAGACAGGCAGGTATTGTGTTGAGTGTCTGAGCCCAGCCTGAGTTCAGGGCTAAGCGTCGACAAGGGGGGGGAATGAGAGAGGGGCATCGAAGGGGAAAAGTTGGGACCTTATGTTAACTATTCATTGCTGTTAAAAAAAAGACGGGATTTTTATGTATCTGGAAAATCCTCAAAGGATGCAAATGCTCACTCTTAAGAGGAACGCCTTGCATCAGCGTGAGAGGCTCAAGTCACATTAAACCAACTTCGCTACAAATCACAAGAGAGGCGCAGTTTGAGGGGTGATAAATGACTTGTCTCGGAGAATATCTTCACGTTTCAGTCAACATCTCTGCTCCCTTCCATCTGCATCTCAACCCTGAAAGACGCAAAATGCAACTAGCACACTCCCGCTCACCGGAGAGGCATTTAGAAAAGCTTGAGCAAGGAGTCAGCGAAGAGACAGAGAGCTTGAGGTGACATTCTCTTTTCAATTTACCAAGCTTCTCGGAGCTTGAGTGATTCACTGTTTACCAAATTGGGCCATCTGCGAGGGAAAAAAGAGAGCCTGCGTTCTCAACTATCCTTCAAAACAATCAGAAACCCATCAGGTTGACAGCCAGAACAGGCCGGAGAGAAAAACATCTTTCCAAAGCCCATTTTCTACCTAATGGCGGCAGCAAGAGACAGGTGAGGAGCGGTATGGAAATGAGACCGGAGGGACAGAGAGGGAAGGCAGGGATGGGGATGATGAGCGAATGAAACATAATGTATGACAGAAACTGTGAAACCCCGGGTGGAAAACTGGCACATTCAAGTCAGAGATGTTAAAACTGGGACACATCACACCTGTCATTTACTTCCTTACATTCAGAGGATTCAGGATCGAAGAGTCAGGAAAATGTCTGCTTGAAGCAGGCGCAGAAGCAGAGAGCGTGCGAGTAGCTTGCAGCCGCACCCATTTCCAATTAGTTTGCAATATGGAGGAGTGTTGCTTAAATGTGTTCAGTTGTGCTAATGATATCAGTCGGGCACAAGTGGCTCTTCAAGCAAGTAACTATATCCTGGCTCTTATCTGGTGCCAGAAGGAGGGAGAGTTAATCATGGAGCAACATGATGAGAAAGTGTTATTAGCCTTCTGTCTCTGTGAGACGTTTGGAGTTGTGTTTATATCAAAAACAGATTCTTTCTGGTGTTTGTTAATGCACAATTTATGTTACTCTAGGAGTTTAACCATCATTCCCATGCAGAGCCTTGTAAAAGTATCCCTTACAGTTTACTCTGTTACAACCACAATTTTCAATGTATGTGCATCATTTTAAAATCAGAACATCAATTCTCACGTCTTAACATAGATTTTCAATTAGATTTAGATATGGACTTTCACTGAACATATAGTAATATAAATCCTGGCATTGTAGCTTTGGATGTATGTTAAGGGCAATTACAAGTGCAGGCTTTGTTCCAGAAATTAATTTACCTGCATCTGTTTTCCCTTCAACTTTTATCAGTTTCATTGTACCCACAGCATGACACTACCATCACTATGTTTTGCAGTAAGGCTGCATTTAGGATGATGTGAAAATGTAACTTTGTGGCCATTAGGTCCACAACTGAATTTGGCAGATTACTTGATTAATAATAAAACAAAAGAAAGCAAAAAGTATAATCTATAATTTTTTGCGTCTTTAATGTCTGGCCTTTATTTTTTACATTTCCAATTTAGGTCTCTGCTTCTATAAACAGCCCCGCTTTCATTTGGCAGAAATGTAATGTTTTTTTCTGGTTTCAAAATCTCATTATCGGAGAATGATTTTTTACAAAAAAATTGATGACCTCAAGCTTTATTTTTTAATGTTTTTTTTATTTTTTATGATGTTATATTTTATCCTCTTGCAGTGCTTTGGAGTTATGTTGGTGTAAACTTCCTTTTAGATAAATCCTTCATTTATTGATTGCTACCTTTTAGCCACAGAAGAGTTTTACATCCCAGGCATTTTGACGACAGGTTTGCAGTGTTAACTACATGGCTTGTGGCAAACTTTAAAGACTTTCCTTCAACATTAGTTTTCTTTATGCCACTCTTCCATAAAGGAAAGAGTGACTAACAGCTTTAAACAACTAGTTACCATGAAACTCTTAGCTGTTTTCTGATTAATGCTCTCCTCAAACGCCTTTCAGTTTAAGCGGACGTTGCGTTGATAGTTATTTTTTATTTTTAGATGATGTTCAAAGCTTGGAATATAAACTACATTTGCTTTAAACTTCAAGACAAATTTGTCCCTGTGATCCTACACTGTAAAAACACAAAATCTATCAAGTATTTTGGGTTCAGTTTGTAGTGCAAGTCTTTTTCTACACTGGAATTAAGACAATACTAACTTGTGAGTAACTTTTTTAGCAAGATATAAGAGCTTTTTACGTTAGTAATTCCTTAAAAATGATTAAAAAAAAATTCTAGATTAGTGTTTTTAAAACAAGGAATTTATCCAGTTAAGTAAAATAATCTGCCAGTGGAAGTAGTACTTTATCATCTACTAAGATATTATTAACTTAAAACAAGCTCCTGTATCTTACTAAAAAGTTACTTGTAAGTTAGTTTTGTTTTATTTAAAGTGTCATCAGATGTTTCATTAGAAACTAGACCAAAATAATTGGTAAGACTTTTTGTTTTTGCAGTGCACGTCTTCATGATTGTGTTTGTTCACTAAACCTTTCCAACAAACCCTCTGCGGTCTTCACAGAACAGCTGGATTTATACAGAGATGAAATTACACACAGGTGGACTCCATTTACTAATTAAGACACTTCAGAGGGTAGAGAGTACAAATGAATGCCACATTCTGACTTTTATTTTTAAAACAAAGTAGTAAACTGTGTGTAATGTTTTTGTATTGCATAAAACCCAGTAAATACTCTGAAGTTTGTGGTTGCAACAAGACAGAATGTGGAAATAGTTAAAAGGTAAACACTTTGCGGTGTGTTAGCACTCACTGCGCAGGTTGGACGCTCCCTGGTTGTGGACCATGCGAGGAGGGAGCGTGCTGTGGTAAGGTGGTGTGGTGCTGAACAGGATGTCGTTGGGCATGGCTTGATCGAGCATGGAACTGTGTGAGCTGGCGTAGGATGAAGCCTTCCTGTTGCTGCACACGCTCTCGTCCGATAGCGTCCGGTAGAGCGAGCGTCTCGGTGACAAACTGCCCGGTGCCAACACCTGCAGGAAAAGGAGAAGAATTCATCTCTACGTAGTTGTAACGAGAAAAAAACCTGCAAGTAATGGAAAATCCCCCCCTGTTGCATGCACAGCTGACATCCTTTGACTTTCTTGGGCGCAGCGGGTTTACAACAGAAGTCAGCTGGGAGGGTGAGGCAGTGACATCAGGGAGCTGTGTCAGGAATCAATTACAGCCTTTGCTCTCAGGAAAATGCGACTGATTGAGCACAGCTGGAGAGTGTCTGACAGAGTGGGAAACACAGGGGACAAGGTGGTGACAGAGGTCACTCCCCTGTGGCAACCACTGGTCACTGAGCTTAATGTGAGAAGCTACAGATAGCAGAGAGGAAATCTCTAACAAGTCCAAAGAGTTTTATTTTCATTTCATAAAAGATCGAGCTCTTAAGCAAAGCCTAATTGCATCTAAATTCAAAGATATGATCGGAAGAATGATGCAAAACCGCAACAAATAACCATGATTAATTGATTATTGAAATAATCATCAACTATCTAATAATCGATTCATTGTTAACTGGAGAATACAGATTCAAACATGCAAGTTGCTGAAAGAACAACTCCTTCAGTGCTGTAATGAACCCAAAACAGCACAAAGAATATATAAATTTTTTCCACTTAAGATGAAAAATCAAGTGACAGTTTTAGTTTCACCTGGTTCAAATTACTGTATATATGTAAAAAAAAAAAAAAACTCTGGTTAAGCACCTTTTGCTTTTCAATTATTAATCGGATATATAAAAAAATATTAGCTCTATGCTGTCCAGTCGAGCAGAAAGGTTTGAGCTTTTCACATGTTGATATTAGTATTTATTTAGCTGCAAACTTATCCTTTGCTACAAATGATCAAGTACTCTAAAGAAATTATGTCATTACATTTTAAGCAATAAAATATTGGTTTTCTTAAATAAAATTTAATTATTTGTTTTACTTACATTTCCAGTACTGTATAAAATAAGCATAAATGGTTACATGGAAAATCTGCAAAAGAGCCAAAATTAGTTGTCAGAATAATCGACAGAATAATTGATAACAAAAATAATTATTAGTTGCAGCCATAGGACAATACAAAAAAATATACCAGATCTTAATAAGTTTTAGGTAAATGGAAATTTATTTTTATATTTGCTGACTGAACATATCTGAAAAGCTAAATACATCATCAAGCAATTCATTCAAGAAACAAATGTTCAGCTGATGGACTTGAACATTTTAAGATACTTCAAATTGCAGCAGTGATATTTGTGCAACAGGTTGCAACTGTTTACAATCAGAAGCAAAGCAAATTTTAAAGGTAACTTTCCTTCAGTGATTTCCAAAAAACAAGGTTAATAAAATAATTTGAGACCCATACTTCAGCTGAACTCAAGTTTTTCCCTGTTGGTCTACTCTACTTCCTCCAAAATAGGTCAGTTAAGAAGCCAGAAAACATGACATGCTGTGCACCCCTGAAGAGCAGGAGCTTCAATGAAAAGCCTTTGCACCTTGTTTTTGTCGTTTGTTTCAGTGATCACTCTTCCTGTACTGGAATACCAGTTTAAAATTCTCAGGGGTGTTTTCTTTAAGACTTCTATAAGAGTTTATGCTGCATTTAGACATGCAGGGTTCTCCAAATTTACTACAGCCTATTGATTCTTAAAGTGAATGTATGCTTTTGACTCCATGTGTTATGTAACTGTGGACTCATTCCTTCAGCTCTGCCCATGTTTAATGCTTGATTCATGTCTGTCATGAATTGATATTTAATACATCAGTCAAAAAAATGTGTCATGAAGAGGGAAAAAACATATACAAGTTACAACTGACTAAAGTCGCAGAATCAGCCAAACTATGAAAAAAAAATGCAAATTGTACCCTGGAAAATACGGTGGACAAGCAGCGTGAGAATCTACATGTAAGAAAGGACTGTGAATGAATTAAGATAAACTGAATTATGAAGTGGTAAAGCAGGCAAACAAATCGACATAATGAACGTTCTGGATCGACTAGTCTATGTTGAAGTTGTCTGGAGAAAAAGCCTCAGGGTTAGCTGTGCATCATCCATCTCTAAATGTGTCAGAGAAAACACATAAGGAAGTGCTTTAGATTGGTCATTATAGCTTGCAGTCTGGGGCACTACATCATGGTCAATTAGACCGCTGACCTTATTCTGCCATATTGATCCGTGCATCGTTGATTATTTGAGTGTGACTTTTGTTGCTGTTCAAGGTACAGAATAAAATGAGTGCAATAGAAAGGTTAAAGGATGTGCTGTCAGGTCAACCAATGTATCCACAGGCAGCTAGGACTGAAATCCTTTACAGTTAGTGGTTTGGTAATAAAAATGCAGGGTCATCCAGCATAAAAAATCGACAGCTACAGGTCAAAACATGCCGCTGCCAAGGTCAAAATGAAGATGTTAAAACTCTTCATTGGTCAGGAAATTAGCACCATCACAACTTACACAGGATACCACAGCAGGGAGAGTAGTGTCTCATTACTGTGGTCATAGTTGTGACAGAGGATCTCCTGTTTAAACACACAAAACCACGATGACCAATCCTATCCATCACTGTCCCATTTAGTTTACATAAATACAGAAGAAGTGACATCAAAAGCCGCCACAAATGATACACGAAGCAGCTGCACAGATCGGTAAATATCTGCCTCTTTCTTCCCAGCTGTAACCCACAATGCGCTGCTATCTCCACAAGCCAACACCCAGCCATCTCCATTTCAAAGCGAGATCCCCCACAAGTCCCTCCGGGGGAACTTAGCAAACATTCAGTCTGTCTTTATAGCAGAGATATGCTTATGCTTCCTTCAGCCCAAACACGCTTTCCTCATATTCAAAGTTTACAAGATAAAACCCCACAAGGTTATCAAACATCGGAACAACTTTAACCTGGGTTCTCGCTTCTAAATGAGGCAGAAAACAGCAGAATTAAGTCTTGAATAAATATGCAGATCAGATAAATCATCAGTGAAATACACTGCATGGAGAAATTCTTAAAAGTGTACAGATACTCTTCTATTGAAAGGTGGCAAAATCTGACAGATGATCAGTTATTGAAGGTGCATCTAAATCCACTAAAACTGACTCAGGCAGCTTTAGGTTGTTAGATCTTAGCATTTCTTTGTACTGCAACACTCTTATCAGTGCTGCCAGCTCTGACACATCCACCGAGACTTTTTCCTGATTACCCTGACTTGCAGCTCGCGGCGAACAAAGACAGCAACCGGCGCTGGCCCCTTTTTGACATGCCACATGGGAGGATGTGTTTGGACAACCACCTATTCAGATGCTTTTCTTTTGTTTCCCACCGAAGGTTCAAAAGAGGAATGTTGTGGGAGACTAAGCCTACGAACGACCTTTCCTTTGCGTCAGCCACACAATGGGCTGTCTGTCGGACGTTGTGGCTGGCAAGGAAAGTCTCTGTGCACCTGCTTGTCCACACGAAGACTGGCATTGGGTGACAGTAAGAGGCAGGGCACACAGAGCTTTGTTGCATCCTTTGCTTGGTCACTTAGAATATTAACTAGTATGCAGAGTTGGGTAGTACCGGTAACTTGTTACATTTACTTAAAGAAAAATTTCCTTTTTATTGAAGTGTAGTTTTTACTTTTGCTTGAGTAGTTTTATCATGACGTTCTTGAGTAATATTTCTGGTTACGCTACCCTAGAGTGGGACAAACTTGTGGACCAAAGAACACAAAAAAACTAAAATAAAAGCAATCAAATAACGTAGTGCATTTTTTTCATAGAGAAGGAATGTTATTCATCATATATACAAAACTTAAAAAGGATTTTGCACATTTTCTGTACTAAAAGAAAGACGTCTAGTTTTAAATACATCTGTTTGTGTACAAGAACAGGATTTGGATCAATTTCTTTCAAAACACTTGCTATATTTAGCCAACTATAATGAATTAGACAGGAGCTGACTTGGGAGAAAAGTCTGCTTTTCTCTGAATGAACGCGCTTCAACGTATTTGAGAAAAAAAACAACAACTTTGTGTTGTATTTAACATTTTCCACTGTAAAAATAAAAACTATATCAGTAATATTTTCCCCCATGACTAGAAATAAAAATCTCCATCTCCATCAACCACCTGTGCTGGACGGGGCAAATTTGTATCATTCTTGAATTGTGGGCCTCAAAAAAAAAATCAATAGAAGGGCCACAAATGGCCCTCGAGCCGCATTTTGGACACCCCTGCTCTACCCACTGTGAGTAACTTTACTGAATGAAGAAGATTGTTTTAACCAAAAATTCACCAGACAAAGACACCTGCAGTTTTTTTTTTTTTTTTTTTTTTAGATTAAAAAAAAATGATTTTGGAAATAAAAAAAAAATAAAAAAAAAATAAAAAAAAGATATATATATATATATATATATTCTAATTAAGTTACTTATATTTTGCTCCTTAAAATTTCCACATAACTGTTGGTCCATTTGATGACGTCATTTTTAAATATTACATTTTTAGTTTACTCAGTATTTGTGTCGCCTTTTTCCCCAAATACTTTTTTTTAATCTTGAGTAATTTCTCGGATAGGTACCTTTTACTTTTATTTGAGCAAAAATATGTTGAAGTAGTGCTACTTTTGCAATTTTCAGGTACTGTTCCCTCTTCTGGTAGCGTGACATGTTTAAACCTTGCTTCCAGCTTAATCGTTTTCATGATTTAACTCTTTCATGTACCCACCCTGCAGTGTGTCTTATTTGGGACCATATGCATGTTGATAGGAATGCTCGGCATCAGGTTCCCTCTCTTCAATTGTTTTTCCATGCTCTGTGTTATCAGACTGGAGAGGGCGATTATAGTAACAAACCAGCTGGCTGAGTCCTCTGGGTCTCTGGCTGCTCTACTTCTTGGTTGTAAACAAAACATATTCAAATCAAGGTGTTTGTTTCTGTTGTTATTGAAACTGTGTTAAAACAGCTTGGTTCTTTTAGAAGTAAGCCAAAGGGATTCAAAACTGCAAACAAGTGCTGAGCACTCAACCGATTCATGTGAGGGACATGCTTGGCTGTGCCAGAGGACACTGCTGGGTGCCTTTGTATTAAAAATGACCGGCATCCAACAGAACCCATTTGGACGTCTCCAGCGTCTCATCCTGGTCGATAATGGACGAGTGTTGAGGCACTGGGGAACTCGGAATACAATTAATTGTTCTGAGGAACATCAAACATCTTTTTGCAACTTCCTGTCCTCAATAACAATATCCCAACTGTGTAAACTCAGGCTTCTTTTGGAATTAGGTTAACCTAACCCTAAGTGAGTCAGGGGTCACACAGGGGTCAGCAGGACGGAGGTCCATCAGCTGTGGAGCAGATGTTTTCTCCTACTGTGATATGGAGAAAGTTTCTGCTCCACGTCTGCCCTCATATCATCATCTAAACTTATTATGATAAGACAATAGCTTTATAAAGAGGAGCAGAATATTAAATATCCTGTAATCAGAGTGCATCTGCAATAAACGGATTGCAGATGTACTAAATAAATTAGAAAATCCCAATAAATTAGAAATCATTAAAAAGTTAATTTATTGCAGTTCTTCAGTTCAAAACGTTTATATAAATTCTCTACACAGTGATAGTGATACATTTCGAGTATGCTAATTTTGAAGGTCAGGAACATCTAAAGTTGTGTTTCCCAGAAAAGTTGGATATAAATCGATTTTTTTAAGAGAAATGATGGCTTACTGAAACGTATGTCCAGGCACTCTACAGTAGATTCACTCAATCGTTGGTCTTTTACTGCATCAATCCAAAGATAATTTCTGAAAGTTCTGAATTAAAAGTCATTTTTGGTGAAGTTATAATATCAAAATGTTCATAGAAACCAACTTTTAGACTTTTGAGATCAAAATTAAGATTTGTGTATAATGAATCTACGTATACAATATTTAACGTTTGATTAACAGCTAAGGGAAACCAGTTTTCAAAAAAAAAAGAAAAAAAAGGGATGTTATGGCTTACACAATAATGATGACAGCTAAAAGTATAAAAGGGCATCGCTAAAGAGATTGGCTGTTCACAGCAAGTTGTACCCAAGCATTTTGATGGAAAATTAAGTGGAAGGAAAAACTGCAAGGAAAAATTTGCAAGAGTAACAGAGACAATCCACCTTGAAAGAATTGTAAATGGAGAGATTCAAAGGTATATACCGAACAGTTCAACTGGGAGATTATTTCACTTATAACATGGAAAAAAATATCTCGTTATAAATGAAATAATCTCCCAGTTGAGCTGTTTTTTTTAAATCACTATTAAGAAATTGTTTACTTAAAACAAGCTCCTGAAAAGCTAGTTTTGTATTATTTCAAGTGTACTAAGATATTTGCACTGGAAACAAGACCAAAACAAAATTTTGTGTTTTTGCATTGCATTGATATTAAAGTTTATTTAGTTGCATTTTTTTATGCATCAACCAATCATTCTTTCATTCAGCTCAATGACCTCACCTTTCGGCTCCTGTCTTCTCCTGGAGGGCTGTCTGGCAGCAACATCTTTCGAAATTCCTCTTTCGACAGCCTCTGCAGGGATTTTCCATCGTGCTCTGCAGGCTGGAGCCGGCACGCTGCCTCCTGCGCGTACAGTTGCCTGCAAATCATATCAAGAACAAAGAAGACCAGATTTCATAACCAGGGTTACCAGAACCACATCCTGTGAAGGAGGCCCCATCTACTTTTGGAATACCAGCTGAACAAAGAAAAACGGGGTCCAAGTGAAGGATTCATCTTGGCATGCCAACATCAGGAATCTCCATGCTAGTCAGTTACATATGGGGCAGCAGGGAGGGAGAGACGTCAGGGAGTGAGGGGGTTTATTTCCACTAACACCTTGTCCAACACCGGTGTGCCAAATCCATGAATAGAGAGACTGCGACGAGTGCAGCCAAGCACTGCGAGGGGCAGGAACAAAAACAAGCATTTCGAACAGAGACCGTCACAGACCAAACGAGTGCTCAACACAACAACAACGATGACGACGAGGGAAGACATAAAAGCCACTATGCAGGGATTGGAAACAGATTCTGAAGAGGTGACATGTTGTCCTGGAACTGGTTGTCAGAAGGTTTTGTTTGAGGACGTCTAAATGATTCTGATTGCAGGGGTGTTGGCTGTTAAGAGAGGAGGGCACAGGGCATGGCGGATGCGACCAACCTGGCTGGTGAAGTCGTGTGGTGGCGTGAGCTCTGCTTTAAATGAGCAGCCTGTCCGCGACACTCTGAGTGCTGTTGGCAGGGTGTTACATGGCCGCAGGGATACCGGTTCAGATGGCTAGACGATAGGACAGGCCGGCGACGAAGAGACACTATTTCTGAGAGTTGCACTGCTTTATGTAGCTCGGTGTAGTGAATACTTCCATGTTACATGGACTTTATGTGATAGTGAATTGTTAAATTAATACAAAACTTTAAAGATTTTTTTTTTAAATGAATGTGTTTGGTATGTATTTAGCCTCCCTATCATTTATAGAACCAACTTATCATCCAGTACTGCACATCACTTTTGAGTGTGTTTTTATCAGCTGTACATATCTAGAGTCAATATCAATAAAGTATTACGTCTGACAGAATATTCAATACATTCTGTGAACAGCTCAGGATTCTGGGGAGTGTAGGCAGAGGAAGGGTTCTAGTTGCTCAACCTCTCAGCCAACTAAGCTAGGTTGGTGGCATTAACTCACTCACTCTTTGGTTACCTAGCAACTCACCTCTTGAGCAATGGTGCGTTCACACCAAAAGCATTACGCGTATCAAAAACGCGTCCGACGCTTCCAGTTCGACGCGTGTACACTTTGAATACAGGTGCTTTACATTTTGCTCTACACCTAGAGTTTTGTGCATCTGGTTTACATTCAAAATCTATGTGGAGGCGCATCGAGGGCGCGTCAGAAGCCTCAGCTCTAGCAGTTGTTTTCCATTGTGCACATTGGATGCTCTTGCCACTTCAAACAGAAGTGCTCCAAACGGTTCAAATCTCACTGCGCTAGACACTCAAAACGCGCTGCAACGTGCCCTCAGCACGCCTCCACATAAACTGTGAATGTAAGCCTGACGCTCAAAACGCTTTTGGTGTGAACGCACCATAACTTGCGAAGCAGCAGTTTCAGGTTTCGCCATCTTGCCTCATAACTGCTTAAAAATAAACATCAATGCGTTGAGTGAAAACTGGATAAAACTGGAAAGGTCACACCACCTGTTTGGTAGTATTTCAGATATTTGAAATGAAAAAACAACAACTAATCAATACGGTAATTATCGATATTGACTGATATGAATCGCTTATATTGTATGTTTTTCAAGGTTGTAATGTGAAAAAAACAAAAATGGCAAGCATTGCTATTAGCCTAATGCTAAAACTCTCAGACATTCTGCCTACATTTGACTAAAATCTTATTCTATTGTCTGAAGTTCTAGCTAAACTACAGTTACAGTAAGAGTGGGGTTGTGTGGAAGAAACTGCAGAAATGTCACAGCTACAGATACACAGTTGGTTGCCCCTTGAATGTGTCACATGTTGACAGGACCGGCACTTGAGACCGGTCATGACATTCAAGTGGCGTGAAGGTCTAGGACAAAGGGGGGTGGAGGGAGTTGGGACGGTGTGCAGGGGAGCAGGCTGGGTCAGATCAGGGCCACTGGGTTTGACTGTAACCGTGTACCTGGAGCGCTCAGCCAGCATTTTGAGAAGGAAGGCTAACAAGCTCTCCGCTCCTCTGAAACAAGAATTAGAAGCAGCCTGGGATTAGAAGCATTAAAACAGATCCTGCATTTCATACAGTGTTAGGTCACACGGGAAAACTTCACAAAGAGGGAAAGAGAAACTTCATTACGTTAGAGCAATATCTGTGAGTAATATTAGGCCATTTATCATGAGACACTGTTATGTAAGAAGAAATAAAACGGTAGGAATATATAAACAAGCAGTGGGGAGGGTAAATGAATTACGGAGCTTTTTCATAAGTCGGCAGAAGACGGCTTCAGTGCACGCGATCAATCACACAGCAAATTTCACAGCCTCAATTGGATTACTCGGAAGCCGAAGCTGGGGGTTTCTTCGAGGGCAGATATCGCTTTCGCTCTTCCAAAACATGCCCAGAGCTGTCTCTAACACCCTCAAACAAGTACTTACATACATCTAACCCTCCCTGCAGCGGGCCATTTAATTATCAGGGAGATGCTGTCAGTCATCAATCCTCATACAACATCTAAAGAGAAAGAGGACTTTCTGAACTTTTCTAAACGACTGGATGCATCTCTCTGGTCGCTGCTCTGTGGAGGGTGTGACAGATCGTTGCTTGGCTCGCAGCAGAGAGGTTGATCTGTCAGAGACCCAGCAACGCAATCCTCAGGGACCCGAGATCAGATGGGTGATCAATAACGACATGTGACATGTGTCAAGTGTATTGTGTCAGCAGCTTCATTGAGCTTATTTATTTTGTGGCTGTCAGCTTCAATCAAGGCCAGTTTATAAGCTCTGAGTGGGAAAGACAATGCAGAGGGTCTGAAAGGAAACTGGTCCAACAGCATACTTCTCACTTGGTGCTAACAGGCAGAAATAATCACAGGCACTGAGCCTTAAATACCAAACCTCACACCTTGTATAAAACACATCTTCATGGCACTTTAGCTCTGTCTTAAGGATTGTGCTAAAAAAAGTTCTTATTTTCAGCCAATGCATAAATTTGTAAAAGAAATAGGCAAGGGCCAATACGAAAATGCCACGGTTGCAGAATATTCTGTCATTAATAAGATTTTCCAAGAAAATATATACAATGAGCTGTTTGCTTTTATTTGTAACAGCTTACCAACCAGCTCATAACTTACCAGTTGCAGTTTTAAATCAGAATTAATTCATGAAAAAAGGCTGAAATGATTTATCGGATTAATCGATCATTGAAATAATCGTCAGCTAATTTACTAATTGATTAATTGTTAACTGGAGTATACAGACTCAAAATAGACCAACTGCTGAAAGAACAACATTCTCAGAGCAGTAATTAACCCAAAACTGCACACAAAATATATTTGTATTTAAGATGTAAAAACCTTCTTTATTCTTTATAACTTGGTATGAAGACGGTATGAAAAGGGGAAATTATTTAGCTCTGCATGATTTAAAAAAATGGTAAATTGTGAAAAATTGAGTCAAACCACATAAATAAGATGCTTTTGTGACGTTGTCCTCATTTTTTGATGACCTCATTCGTGCACTCTCGAGACCTTTTTTGTCTCTCACACACTCACCCACACTCTGATATGTTGGGAGGTCCCTCAGTGCAGTGGGCATCACCATCATCATCATCAGCTGTCTTCATGCTCTCTGGGAGCTTGCAGCTGGACTGTGTGCGTGTCTGTCCACAGGCCTCGGAGCTGGGCCCCGGCTCTGGGCCTGTGCTGCTCGTCTGGGGGATGGTGAACACCTTGGAGGAGTCAGCGGACATACAGTACCTGGCACCGCGGGCCAGGGGACTGCCAGAGTGGTGTGAGCCACTGATCAAACAGCAAAAATAAAGCATAACGTAACTCAAACATGACCAAAACAATGGATGAAATGAAATGAACAAATACAAAACATAAATAATGGTGATAATAATAATAAAAAAGAAGCATTAGCAATAAAAATAAAAAGAAATCGTGGATGCTTGCAACACAATCCGGCAGATGTATGGAAATTAGTCAAACAGATGATTTCTTATGACTTGACATGGGGCCGGACAATAAATCAATAACAATATCTTAAATATATTTATTTAAGCATCTTTTAATGCCCTAAAAGTGCTAGATAGGTTTGATGTGTTGTTAATATTATCAATGTAAATTGTGATAGACGTGTATCAATAAATAATACGTCTGATAGAATATTCAATAATTTCAATGAACTCCGATCCAGAACTGCACAGCATTCTGGTCAATGTAGGCAGAGGAAATGATTTAGCCGCTTAGCTTAACCTCTCAGGTCCAGGTAAGCAAGACTGGTGGAATCAACGAAGGTTACGTTCACACTGCAGCCTGAAGTGACCCAAATTAATTTTTATGACATTCTGAACAACACAGATCGGACTTTTTAGAATGTGACCCAGGTCACTTGGATATGTGGTTCTAAATCTGGTATGCATCTGATCTTTTCAAATTTGACCTGAGTCGAGTCTACAGCCAGATTGCATTCATCCAATCTGCATTTTTCTGAATATTTGGAAATGTGAATGAACGTGCCAAAAAAAAAAGAAAGAGAGAAAAAAAGAAATCAAATTTCACAGAAAATAAGGGAATTAAAGCCTGCAGAACGTAGCCTAACCCGCTCACTCGTTTTTTGGTTACCTAGCAGAAACTTGTTGGGTAACTGATGCCGCAGCAAGTTAAGTTTTCTCCACCATGCTTCATAAATGCTAAAAAATAAACGACAGTGTGGAGTGAAAACTTTGGATAAAACAGTAAAGTTCAAGCCACAGGTTTGGTAGTATTTCAGATATTTAAAACATAGACTGATATGAAACGGTTGAATTGGAATAAGATTTTCTGCCATATTGTCCAGGCCTATCCTCACAATGGTTCATGAATGGTCAGCATTGCAACCAGCTAGGATGACATAATCCCCTCCAAATAAAGTACCTCCCCTTTAACCTACTTCACGAGACGACTCAGTTCCAGTCTGTCATGCTCGTATTCCTGCTGAACTTTGTCCTTTCAATATTTCATCAAATATCAAATGACAGACCACATTTATGGTTCAGTGCATTCAACCACAAAGAGGCATTTCCTCCTCTTGCTCTCGGTGCTATGCAGAGGTTCCTCAGACATCTGCTGCTCTGACCCCTGCTGATTTATGGGTTTCCAAGCATAACGAGCAAAGCAATGCTATGTATGCGGAAAACTGTTTCTAATCATGTTATTGGGGTGAATTCACCCTTGAAATTAAGATTGGTTGGTCAAAGTAATGACTTGTTTGCTGAGAGAAATATTACCCCAGCTCCAGCTTTGTTCTGTTGTTACAAAATCTAATCATCGTAAGTAGGGTGGTTGAAACATTCCCCAACTCATAATGGCTTCATATGCTTTGTGAATATGCTTTAAATCACAGCGATTTAAAAATAAGCATGCCGTCATTATCAGAGTCCCACATTCAGCTGGGGTTTTCCCTTTATTAATTTTCCATTTATGATGATGACCGACAGTTAGGATTTCATGTCTCTTGGCTGCCAAGGACTTTCACTACGACTGCTCAAATAAAAGTCAGACAATAACAAACTCCATAAAGATGTCAACCTCAAAGCTGTAAAACTTTAAAATATGTCCAAAGAAATGATGGTTTTCTTGCTTCTGTTTGCTGAGAATGCTGAACACTCACTGAATGTGTGAAAACCAGAGATTTTCCAGCCTTTTTATTTCTGAGGGTCACTGAGGAATGCCTGCCCCCTTCGGCTGGATGCAATTATGGTCAAGCAACCACAAAAGTTTATTTATTTTCTCTTAATTTAGCTTAAGTATAAAACGTGCAATTCTGTAAAACAATTTTTGCTCCCTCTCTGATTTCTCCTGTTTATATTTTTTGTCATTCTTACAGCTCATCTGTACACATTTTAATTTTAGATAAAGACAACCTGGGTAAGTAAAAAAATAAAATAAAAATCAGATTTCCAGATTTGACTTTATTTAAGGGAAAAAGCTATCTAACCAACCTGGCCCTATCTGTAGAAATATTCACACATCTTGTTAAATCATGAAACAATGTGATTACTCGTATTATTTCTGCACAGTTAAAAAAAATCTCCAAAAGTAATATAGTAATGTGATCCAAACTAAAGAAAGCCAATGACAAATTAATTAAATTCTATTTGAAAAAGGGTTAAAATGCCATTTCTAAAGTTTTAGGACTCATGCAAAGCCAGGTTGGGAGCCATTATTAACAAATGGAGAAAACATTGAACAGCGGAGAATTTTACCAGGAATATCCACCTCACCAAATTCACTTCAGGAGCCCATTGACAGTTTATTAAGGACGTCACAAAAGCATAAAGAACAACATCTATGGGTAAAGATGGCTTCCATAGAAGAGCGCCAAGACCAAAACCACTACCAGCAGATCAAAAAAGCTCATCTCCCATTTTGAGTAAAAGTCATTTTACTCAAACCCCTTTTTAGAAGAGTATTCTCTAAAACTGACAGGTAAATGTGTGTATGTTTTTTTTTTTTTTTTGGAAGGTGTGTCCTATTATATCCGATATAAAACTGAGAACATTCCATTAAAAAAGATTCTTACTGATAGGAAAAAATGATGGTTGGGTTCTGCTTTTGGACTTGGAAAACTTGCCATAATTGTTAAAATCATAAATTCAGCTCTTTACTAGAAAATTCTAAAGAAGAACATCTGACGTTAAATTGAAGCGCAGCTGGAATATACGCCAGGACAACAATTCAACCAATTTAATTGCAAGTTATCTCAAACACCAGTTGTTGTAGCCAAGGGTCGTAACTACTTTTTCACAAATGGCGAGGTTGGTTTGAAAAGCATTTTTTCCTGAATAAATCATAAAAAACAGTAGTTGTCAAGGCAAAGTTTTTCCCTCTTTCCTTACTCCAACATTAAACCAACCTAGGTATGAAAACAGTCAAAGTTCTGAGTTTAGATTGCTGGTTAAAACAATAGATCCTCTTTTTATTCTTTGCAAAGCGTGAATAAAACCACCCCTCCCCCATTTTCCTTCCCAAGAACTGCAGTCTGGCGATGGGAACTGGAATCACACAAGACCCCCCTACCCTCCCCTCCGCGTTGCTTCAGGTGGAGAGCAGCGACCACAGCTGGATAAGCCGGGTGGTAGATCAGCAGACACTAAGCATGACCAGGTGAAGAGAAGGTCAATGAACAGACACAGACCATTAGTTGTGCACGTAATTCTGCATGTCTGGCAGAACAGATCCAGCATCAGGCTCGATAGTTTGGCGGTCATGGTGTTTGTGTGCGGGCGCCGATGTATTCCAGAACACAGGATTTTGCTGTGAGCTATGTAGCATAATAAAGGGTGGAGTGTGAATTTCCAGCACACGAAAATTAGTTCAGTGACCCAGCTAGGATTGAGCAAACACAGAGCAAAGTAATTACCAATAAAGATGAAAAAGTATCAAAGAGCAACCAGTGACTCATGATCTGTCTTTTTTTATTACTATTATTTTTACAGAAGGTAGACATGGTGCTTCTGTGACTATTTAAGTAACTGTTTCAGTCTTTTAGCTTGCATCTTTTTCCAAAATAATAAAAAAACACTCCTGCCTCAGTGCTTCTATATCTTGTTTCTGAACTTAGTGATGAAGGTACATATATCTACCACAAAAGCTGGGTGGGTCTCTTTAGTAGGACGTAAAGATCCACATTTCTATGCATTTCTTTACAAAGAAAGTAGCATGCTTGCTACTATTAACTCAGAATATTCTACTTTTCTTTCCTTCAGAAAGTATTCCTGGTTCGTGACTAGCTGTGACTCCTTTTTAGAAAGGGCCATCAGCCATTGCTGCTAAATAAACAGCACTAAATAGGATGGATTCTACTGTGATTCTACTGTTTGTTATTGGGTCAAACAGAACTGGATGCAGTTGGATTTATATTGTAGTACTACTATTTCTTGACGTGAAGCGGACCTGCTGTGCGATAGTGAATTGAATATAAATGATGTTGAAAATACAAAAGTGTTCAGCCTTTTATTTGCCTTGATTATTCCAGTCCTATGGTAGAGGAATTCCCCATCTCCATTTGATGTTTTTCGAGGCTGGGCCAAGGCAAATGATCTTTTTTGTTAGTTTAGTTGACATTTTGTGAACGTGAGGGAAAAAACTTCAAACTTTAAGGCGTTAAAACTCATCAGTGTTTTGTTCCAATGCTTCCACAAACCTAGAAAAACATTGTTGTTGTAAAGTTTGGCTGCCATTAGGAAGAAATTAAAGAGTTAACCTTCATCTGTATCGTACCTTGAATGAGACGAAATCTCGCTGAGGTCGCCAATGCTGCCCTCTGTCACGTGACTACCCATAATGGCCGAAGCGAAGCCTTGCTGCAAGTATAGTTTCCCATGATCCTCTTCTGCCATTTCGTCCTCGTGGTGCTCAGAGACCCAGAGGTGTCCCTGTTCCCCAACCCTACCCTGCAGCAACACCCGGACTCCGGGGGGCACGCAGGGATTCGTGTCTATGCCGCTGTCTGTGGAGGCGCCTTTGATGTAGGTGAGGCCCAGCATCTCCGGGTCCATCAGGTCTCCAGAGCCAAAGTGCTTATCATCGCTGTTGCTGGAGGCATTGCTTGAAAGAGTGTTGCTACTAGAGTGGCTTGAGTTTTTATCACCAGTCTGATGGAGAGAGGGAAAGGGCAAGAGGGGTGAAGGAAAAAGAGAAATGAAACTGGGTCAGGTAATTGCAGATTGTTCTTATAGTTGTTTTAACGGACTCGCTGTGCCAGATGATGAGAGTTCAGTCTGATTCCACTCTGACAGATGTTATTACAAGAGATGAGCCTTTCACACAGCAGGGGAGACTAGGTATATGTATAGGAAACAAACTATTTAAAAATAAGAGCGTTAATGTTTTTACAGCCCTCTTTCACACACACTGCGTCTCTATTTTAAGTTTATGGTGTGATTTTAATCTAATTTGAAGGAAGTCTAACAGATAACCAAAGTAAAATCTGAGTAATATGTGATACTAGTAAATCTCAGACTGAGAAAGCAAACTACGAATTACATGAAATTGACTTGAAACTCTTTATTTACTATGCTATGATCAACACTGTTAAATCATGGGTGCAACTTAAATCACATCAAATCAAGAGCAGTTGGAAAAAAATGAGCTCTGTGCATTAGGAGAAACTGTGCCAAGAAGAAGGTTTGAGATATATATATATATATATATATATTTATATATATATATATTTTTTTTTTATGTAGAAAGCCTGGGTTAATGCAAACATAGCTTAGAGCACCAACTGACAGAAAGGAGCAATTAGTTGGATAAGGAAGAAGATGAGTTGATGTTGAGTCAAAAAACTGCAAAAGAAAAAAATATATAGATAAAATAGACAGGAGAGACTACTGCTAATAAAATATTTAAAATTTTATTAAAATATGCCCTGGAAAAGTGTGAGGTGGCCAGAAATGGCGATGGGATATGGGATGAGGCACATGGTTGCTTGCTTATGAAGGATATGTGACAACTGGAAAGAGTGAGAGAATAGCAGCCCAGTTCAGTTCCTGATGGCTGTAAAGTCCATTTCTAAAAAAACACACATGAGTAGCAAAGAAGGTCTGAAACTGCTGTACAGCTTTTAAAAACATTGAGGCCATTGTAATGCACAAAACACACTGATCTGACCTTCATCTTACATTTAACTGCTCTATTTCAAATCATTTGAAAATAAAATGCTTAACAGATCTTTTAGATTAGTCATAACAACCTCCTGAATCTCCAACATTTTCTCATCTTTAATGAAATGAAAATGTTAAGCTCTAAAGAATGTCTCTTCTTTTAAATATCTTGTTTTAAATCAATCCATTAGTCAACTTTAGGTAAATTAACGGTTTGAAACTCTAAAAATCTTAATCTGTATTCTCATTCAACAGATTAGTTTGGACTAAATGTTTGTTTTGTCTACTTGCTTTGTGAAATTCTTGCATGTCTGAGTAACCTTTTCTGAAACTGCTACTTTATTTCCAGCAGTATCCAAAAGGTAAAATAAACGAAACATTGACGACCTAGATGGACAAACCAGCTGTTCCCTCTTGCCTCACGCTCTTTAAAACTGAGTTGTCTGCTTTTTCTACTGAGGAAGTTTTCTGGCTGTGGCAAAATTTACAGTCAAAGTGGTTGAGAAACTTTGAATCCCTATTTTTCTTTCTCTTTAAATCTTTTTAGACAACCACTTGCAACATCTGGTTGCATGTTAAACTTTCAAATGCTGCAGGACAAATTTGTATAGTAGAATTAGAAATAAATTGTGTTCCAATTTCTTGCATTTGTTTTTTACTTAAATTGTTAAAAACATAAAATCTCAATAAAAAACCATTATCTTTGATTGATGTATAATCCCTGTAGTGACACTCAACTAATCTTAATTGTGAAAAACGAACACAGGGTCCTTGCTTAGGGAGTTTTTGAGATTGATGAAGAGTGTAGATTGAAATTTTTTGTTACCACTGAGTCCCAGAAACCTAACAATGTAGAGAATATGCTTAAATGTCATGCTGTCAGCTTGAGTCAACCTAAATGGTTGCAGAGAAGACATTCACCCTGGAAAGCTTGTTTGGCGAGTCCTTTCCTCCTTCTCTTTGCTTCAGAGGATTCAGGATCTTCGTGGAGGGTATGTGCCATTTGGCCTCTGTGGAGAACCATGAAAGACAATATTTAAAAGAAAAGAACCCATAAATAATACAAAATCTCTACATTACTTTGCTTGTTTATTCTACAGTATCTTTATGTAGAATAAACTTGAATCTTGATTATATTCACCTGCAGATCTGGTTCTTTCCAGGGTGGGCTCTCTCTCCCTGCGAATCTCTCCATCGCCTCCTTGGATATCACCCGCCCGCTCATGCAGTATAGGGGAGGGACACCTGACAAAAGGCACAAAAAAGACTTGAAATGATTTTCAATCTATTGTGTGAGCTTTGTTTCGTAGTCAAAGAAAAGCTTCAAAAGGCCTACCGCGGATTTAAAGCAATTAGCTCAAGTTTCTTTAAGGTCAAATCACTTGAGCTTATAAAAGAATAAAGAAGCTGCCAGACAGCTCTGGCGAGAGGCCTGTTTTCATTCCGCTCAACATGCCAAGCTGTTCCTTGCTCTTGACAAAAAGGAAAGAAAATCACATTTTTCAATGCAGGTCTTAATTATCGCTTCGAGGGCTAATCGGGGTTACAGCAGATGAACAGGGGCCAGGGTGTCTCGTTATCTTTAACAAAGACGCTAACTGGAGATTAGTCGTCTGGTCTGGAGAAGGCTCAGTGGTCCTCAGCAGTTCAGAGAAAGTTTGAGGCTTTTAAAGGTAAAGAAGAGGGAGGATGCAGCTCTAATGAAGGTCTAGAATCATTCATTCACAGATGTAAGTGTTGAATGAGTCAAGATTGACAAAAATCATGCCTGCACTGTTTGCAATCTCAGATGCAATAATCCATGCATCTATTCAAACTTATTAAATTGATAAGATTAGGCCAAGTAACATTCTTCTTATACATTTATAATGAAAAAGAGAATTAATTTTAGAACATTTTGGTTTGAAAGGCTGTGTACAGAGAAGATTTTAAAGTAAGAATCATTAAAAATACTGAACGGAAATTCATATGAGACAGTGTTGATGTTCGAAATAAAAAAAAACAAAACAGAAGCAAAACAGAAGCTCCAAAAAGTTCCAAGAAATATAAAGAAATAAAAAATCTTATGCATGACATTCATAAAATACCATCTGGTCTTCTGTGCCGCTAAGCTGTAGCAAGCACAGTATAACATTTCTGGTGGATTATTTCCTGTACAAAATGTGTTACGACAAAAGCGCACTGATGATTTGGTCATTTCATGCAGAAAAATTGCCATCATTTTGCAAAATTGCCAGGTCTTAGAAATAGTGTGAGCACTGATTGAAGCTGCATTCACAACAGCGAGAAAAAATAAGATATAATCATAGAGAGACTATTTTATATCAAAAATAGTGGGTAAAAGAACGTTTATGTTTCTTTTACCCATCATATCCGGGCTGCTGGGACCAGTTGCTGCTGCCGCATGGACCCGGATCACTGGAGGAGGATTGGTTACTAGGGGAGCTGCGGTAGTGCTGGTCTCCCTTGTTGCATATGGTGACCTGGGGATTCTCCATGTCCTGCAAAGTCCTGTAAAAAACACCCAAGGTTAGTAAAAAACCTGCTCATGTTGGAAATTTCTGTCTGACTGACATAAGAGATAAAAGCTAATCATTTCAGCACTAATCCACTCTCTTTGTACATTTATTTATTTTAGAAAATATGCAAAACCTGTCGAGACTGCACCTTGAAAAACATATTACCCAAACATTAGCATCACTATCACTTGGTGTCACAGCAGAAAATAGTTCCTTTGCATGTGAGTGCCTGGGATAATCACCATAGAAAATGTTGGAGCTGTCAGTAAGAAAGAAGGTGTCTTGTTCTCCAAAGATAAACACAAAAGAGATTAGTTCTGCTTATAAGCCGCAGAAAGTAATCCAGATGGCGACTCTATGTATGCATGTAGCATGAGGAAATTCTGAATTTACACAAGCTGTAGACTCTTGTTTGAAACCTACACCTGAAGTTTGGACATTTCTTTTATTGCCATTGCTTCTTGAAGTTTTTTTTCTATAACCATTGAAGTAGCTAGCTCGCTGACTTTTGTTGAAGATTAAAAAATGCCTATCATTTCCCTTCAGCTTATAGTGCCATGCAAATGTATTCATACCCACTAAAGTTTCTACTTTTTAACATGTTGGAGGATTGGATTCTCTATGCAGTAACACACAGAGCTCTTCCTTCTTCCATCCTGATGCATACAAGATATCGTCACATCTCACATTCTCAGTGTCTCAAATGAGCTAAAAGGAAATGTTACTAAGAGGATTTTGTTATTAAGCATTGAACATCATAAGCATGTTCAATGCTTATGATTGAACATAAAACAAAAACAAACGACAGATTTTTTCTCTGCAATGAGGTACTAAAACACCTATGGACTGGAATTGTTTTGTGGCCCAGAGGTTGGGGATCTCTCAGGTACGGGCCAGAAATTTACAGCCTACGTGTAAAACACTGTGTTGGAGAACTAAAGCCATAAACACAAGGTCCCTATTGTGAAACTGCTGCAGGGATTATTTTCATCAACAAGGTGAATCCTGACAGAAGACACCAGGGTAGAGAGGTAAACATACATATAGAGCTACAACTTAATGGCTTATAACCAATAGTTTAAAATAATATAAGTTAAAATAAGTTTAAGATATGTTCGTTCTCAGTAGGTCATCAAATTCTTAGAAACTACTGATTCAATTTAGGACTGTAGAACATCTCAAACATAGCCAAGAGTGAACCCTTGGCTACTCTTAGTTTAGGTCAAATGAAATGGCTCATTATGCAAAATCTCTCTGAGAATCTTTGCCAAAGCTTGAAAATGAAAGTTTACAGAGGCTCCTTGATCAATCTGACTGGTCTTGAGCTATTTTTCCACAAATGTGTCTGTGCAAAGCTGGTAGAAACAAACCCCTAAGAACTTGCAGCTGTAATTGCATCGAGAGGTTTTTTTTCCACAAAGTATTGACTCAATACAAAAGCAGACCAAATAGATTTTTGCAGATTTGTAATTTCTAGAAGAAATATCACAAACAAAATATTCCTATAAAATGTATTGAGGTTTGTGGTTGTGAAGTCAATAAAACTTGAAAAAGTTCAGGATGAATGAATACTTCTGCAGGGCATATATATATATATATATATATAAATATAAATATATATATATATATTTATATATATATATATATATATATATATATAGTAAAAGTATGTTTTATTTAGGCCTTAAGAGTACTTTAGTCTCTACAGAGGATAACAAATTAGTTCTTCGTTGTCATCTGTGCATTTTTCTTTAACAGAAAAATTTGCTGTCACAAAAGAAATCCCTGCACACATCATCAAATGCATTAGTTTGATCGCAACATTTCCTCTCCTCCGCTGAGTCCTTGCGCTTTAATTTGAAACAGCAGCATCTGCCTTCTTGTTCTCCTTTTCCTCCTCCCTAGAGATAAGATGTTCTGAGAAGGGGGATATCAAATGCAATATTTCTCTTTGTGGTGCAATATAGTCTGAAGGTGCTCTTTGGTTTTGTAACAGACATATTTTATATTCTCGATTAAAATTGATGTTAGGTTGGGATTATGCTTTATGGTGGCAGTTTTAAAGGTGACCTATTATGGTACCTTGAACAAGTTAGGATAGGTCTATTCTGCCAAACGAAAAAAAAAAACATGTTCATTACAATTTTTTCACAAAATCATTCTTAGATATTGAGATTTTAGTCTGGTTGACGTTTATGCTCGCACGTGAAAATGGCTTCAAACAGATGCGCAATAATGCAACTGTACATTTTTGAAAAGCAAAAGCCTTCTGGACGGTAACAACAACAAAACATTTGTTTTTTCCAGCTGACCAAATATCCTGGAACTCAGCTTTGGTTGCTAGGTGACGGGTGGAACTCTGCTGGGGTTGCTAGGAAACGGGCTGGGCTTCACTGGGGTTGGTAGACGAGGGTCAGTGCCTGCTGATTTGTGACGTTACATTCCAAAGGTTTCTGAAATGGCTCATTCCAGAACCCAAAAAAACATTTGATTATTTCCTAAAGCTGGGTGGATGTTTTTTTTAAGTAGTTGGCCTGTTTTTCAGAAGCAGTAAAACCCAAAATGGAAGTACATTTAAGAGTCTTAAGAGAGACTTCCTGCCAAGTTTCTGTCTTCAGTTATTGCTATCATTTAGAGAAATAAAAGCTTCACATTTGAAGCCTTTTTTGATTTGCTGGTACTTTCATTGCCATCTATTCCTAATGGTTTTAGTCATTTGCACAGCTTTGCCGCACTTAAAATGATTGAGCGTCATCACTAACCATTACATCTTCTTCTTCTTCAATTAGTCAAACTATTAAAGGAAATGACAACATAATTTATGTTGATTTATGCCTATAGAATATGCTCCTGTATAATAGCACCCCTTCGTTCTCTCCCTCGACTCCTTTACAACCAACCACCCCCCTCTGGGGCGCTACACGTCGTGGTCCGGGGAAGAGCGCTGTCTTTGTTTCTGTAGTAATTGGATGAGATGAGCCGAGCCGTGTCAGTGTCCCTATCACCTCCTCCTCAGCAGGGTGCAAGGAAGAGGAAGGGAGAGCGGCGAAAAAGGGAATGAGGGAGAATGGGAGTTCTCCCACTTCCAGAGAGCCTGATTAGACAGGGAAGGTGGCTATTATCCAAGTATAGCCAGAGCAGGCAACACCGGTGGGGGGGAGGGGGGGATCGGTGTGACACACTGGAAAGGTTATCATGACTGTAGGGGTTTCATTAGTCTGAACAAATCACTGCTTTACATGGCTCAATGGAGATGTCCAAAATAGGACACGAACAAAGTCTGAGTGTGGCCTTATCATCTGAAGGGAGATGAAAGCAAGGCTGTGAATTCATTGGACTAAAATGCTCCGTTTGTATGTATGCAAATAAGTGAACACAATAACAGCTCCTCAAAGTGTCCCTGTGGCTCTTTTCTAAATGCGAAAAAAACAGAGTTCAAAGATTTTCTCGCACAGAACCGGGGGTGGCGACGTTTGATCGTAGTTCTCATGAAAACCCCTGAGCAGAAATGTCTTAAAAGCTTTGTTTCCTCTCTTGATTTGTCTGACAAACTTGTTATTGCTTCTCCAACCATCTTAACAAGACAATTAACTACATATCATTTTCACTGCAGCTTTATAGTCATACTAACTGGGAAGAAAGTTTTGGTAAAGAAATGAACCATTTTGTTAACAGGAGTACAACAGAAACAGAGGGACTACAGAATTGCAGATGTTAATGATTTTTTAAAAATGTTTTTAAGTGTTTTATGAGAGTGTCAGAGTGCTAAGGGACTAATAAAGTTATCTATCTATCTATCTATCTATCTATCTATCTATCTATCTATCTATCTATCTATCTATCTATCTATCTATCTATCTATCAGCTGGCTGAAAGCAGAACCTTGCAGTTGTCCATTGCTGAGAATTAGTCCACCAGTTGGTAAAAGAGGTCTTGGACCCAAAAGAAACAGTTGAGTTCGCTAATAAAATAAAATAAAAGCAAACATCAGGAGTCCGGCAAACATCAGGCCGAATCAAAAACCTGTGTTGGAAAATAACTTGTGGATCACAGGGGAGTCTTGCAGTAGGCAAAACAAAACAGTTCAATACATTCAAGTGAAGATGTCTCAAAGGCAAACAAAGGATTTTCACATGCAGTAAAGATTTTTGCATTCTTCACTCACATAAATCTATGATCTGTTTTATGCTCGGACCTGAGGAATAGATGCGTTCACCATGTTTGGGTTGACCCTCATCTGGTTTGAGATAAAAACCTTCTTTTGAGTTATTTTTAGCTCGTTGTATTTAGAGCTGTGGTTGGGAGAACAACAGAAAGTTTTACCTGGAGCCATCTGGCAGCTTTCTATCGAAGGAAGTGCTTCGCGGGATAACGGCCTGGTGCTGCTGGAGGATCTGCTGGCACTGCAGCCGGTCAGGACCCTGAGAGGGCGAGCCCCGGGACACAGCCGCCCCAGCAGTGGCTGGCACCCGGTGCCAGGTGGTGTTTCTCCTGAAGGGCGTCTTGTACTCGCAGGGCTGGCCCTCGCTGTCCACCTTGTACTCCACCATTGGTATCCGGTAAAGTTCAGAACAGCCCCTGAAGGAAAGGAATCCAAAATATCACCAAGGTTAAAAGTCATCACCAAGTTGCACCAGAGGCTAAAGTAGGAAATAAAACCTTTAATCTTCTGAGTTTGTCCAAAAGCACTGATTAGAGTAACATGAAACACACTTAGTCCGGTGGACTCGGTTCGATTAGGGACCAAAATTGCAACGTTTGTTGCATTTTCATCTGGAGTGGTTCGCTTTCACACTGCACTGTGCCAAATGAACCAAATTCTTTGAAAAACTTGTTCACCTCCTCACCAGTGGGGGCGCTGCACCAAGAACCACTGAAGGAAACGACACAAAAAAAACTGAAAAAAAGACACAAGTGCAACTTCCTTCTTCATGACATGCAAACAAATTGTCCCTTTTTGATCCAATTTCTTCAAGAAAACACACAAAAACCTTTAAACATTTAACATAAAGGCGATCTGTAAATACATTAATTCACATTTGCCAGTATGATCACAGCAATACATGTCAAACAGAGGCAAATATGCACACAGGGTCCCTATGGGCGTATCCTAATTACAAAGAACTATAAAGAGGAATTTAATTGCAGCTTTTCTTGAGTCTTTGAGGAGGCGATTTGTCCCTCCATTTTTATTACCACTACACTCACAATCCTGAGGATATCTCACGAGAGGAGGACTGTGATGCCATTTCATGCAGCATTAATCTTCTGGCCAGGGCAGAGCTGTGGATGTGTGAAGTGAAGGTGGGTTTACTGGGTGGTGGGTTGAGGTTAAACAGCCTGGACGCTCTGCCAGCTCTCCATCAGTATCTCAAGAATGAGCCAGATGATTACACAGCCCTCGCCCCCTACTCACTCTATTTTCCAGGATGTACTGAAGGATGAAGAGCTCTGTGTACTTTGCTGTGGTCATACATGTACAAACAGTGGTGCTTGAGGTGGATGCTCTGATTGAAAAGGCTGCAGTGGAGGGGGCGGGTAATCCCTCTCAAAGGGAACCTTTCATCAAGCTGCTAAACCGTGGGTGGCTGGGCTGTTTACAGCTGACCTCCCATTGGAGATACAGGACCCAAAAAAGGAAGCTCAACATCACTTTATGCTTGCTTTTGACTAAAAATTTAACTGTTCATCTTTATCCTACAGTTTTAGATATGTAGTAAATGCATACTACATTTTTGGCTGCAAAAACAGTCCTAACATATCAAGGCGGTGACTCCATTAGATCGGCTAAGGATATTAGCAGTATCCATGGACTATTTTGAGTTTTGATTCCATAAATAAATCAGTTTTCCCACTCCTTTCATTCTTTAACCCAAGGTTCTCCGGTCAGTTTTAATTTCTGGATGCTAAATTGGCCAGACTGTTGGTCAATTGTTTTTAAACAGAGCTGCTAATCCCCTCATTACCTTGATTAACTGAGAGTGTGTGGTCATGCTTAGTAGCCACGCGCCATTACTCCCAGCTAAAGGCTAAGCCCTGGTAACAGCCTGCAAAAGTCTCAAACTCTGTCGCTTGCTGTGATTTCTGCACCAGAATATTTAAGCAGTAAAAGGATGAAATCCTCTGGAGAAATTTTCTATCAGGACTAGTGTGAGCTTAAAACCTTCACTTGATCTGATGGGAGGAGAATGTGTTTGTTTTTAAATGTATAAGAGGAGTCTCTCTTTCTCTCTGTGTATAAATTAATTTGAAACTGCAGGAAATGAGTGTTTAGACAACTGCTAAAGAAAAGCTGAATGCTTACAGAAAAGGAGGTGAAGATGAAGTCGACAAAGTTGTGTTCCAATTAACAGCAGTGGGTTTAAGAAAGCCAACATAGACTCTATATACTCATGATAATCTTTGTTTCCATATGAATAGAAATATACTCAGGACATTTTCCAAAGCTAATTTATTATCAATCTGTTAAAAGTGGGAGAAAAGTTGATCAAAAACAGCCGCTGTTTGCTGTTGCAAACTCAAGCATGTACTGCAAAAAGATTAAAAAAGAGCAATACTGCTCAAAGATTTAGTTTTACTGTGAACTGATATCGAGTTGCATAAACACAGTTTCCAAGAACTGCTTCACATCTGTGCTACATTGAGTCCTCCCACTTCTGAAACCTGTGAAGACGTGTTGAAGCTATGGATGACAGGATTGCCTCACACAATTCCTCCTTATTTCATGTTGTTTTTTGCCTCAGAAATAGCATGTTTGATGTCACTTCACAGGTTTATATTGGTTTAAACTACAGGGTATTAAGATGACTGCTTACAGTCCTGGAACTTTGTCTTTTACAATTTCTTTACTCTTTGATTCATTTAAATGGTAGTTTTTCATTTTCTTCCAGGCCTTTGCGTTTTTTATTTCCATGTTAAAGCATTTGAGATACAGCTTGATTATATGACTGCTGGTCGTCAGAAATTGACAACCAGTAATTTTTCCTTTGCCTACACCCCCAGAAAGTTTTGTAGTTCTGGATCAATTTATCTATTGATATAGGTCTATCACAATATCTATTGTTATTGATTTATTGTTTAGTCCTAATTTGAGGTCATTTTAACCAACTAGCCTCATCACTTTATGCAAGTTTCTATACGTTTTCCTATCCAAACTCAAATTTCTTCAACATATTTATAACCTCTGACATAAAAAGTGATTTAACTTATAAGTAATGTTTGAACACAGCTGCTTGAAGTCAAAGCCAAAGTCATGTTAAAAACTTTAAATACATCAGAAAGAAGCTGATGGGACAAATAGCTTCTTTAGCAGCTTCTGAATAGAACAGACCTGCAAAGTTCCTAAAAAAGCTTCTTTAAATAAAAAGTGTTGAAAAAAGGGAATGAGAGAGAAATTAGCCTTGATTTTTATTTTTATCTTTGCGGTAAATCAATCTGTTTGGGGGGGGGGGGGGGGGAAGGAGCCGCTCTGGTGAAGGATATGAGAGGATTAAGCAGTAGCAATTAGTGACGCAGGTTTTTGGTTTAGCAAAAGCTGCCGTCTTTAACTGGATGCTGGCATGGAAAGTGAGAAATCCAGAATTACTTCGGTCCAGAGGAAAATCCGCTACGACAAGTCTGATGCCGCTTCAAAGCAAAGGTTGTAAATTAACATTTAAATGTCACAAATGAGACTCATTATCAGCAGGTTGAACACAAATGAAATTATGGTTCTGTGCTATTTTCCAAAAATAATCCTCTGGATCAAAATACAAAATATTGAAACCCAGGTCAGGTTACTCAAAAAGCTTGCAGGCAAAGTCAAAATCCTGGCTATGCAATGACAGTTTGTCTGCTTCTATTTGTATGTCCTGTAATATCCCTCTATATTGCATATTGAACTGATTTCTTTGTTTATTTCCACATAACTCATGGCTACATGCAATCACTGCCATGTTCTGTGCGTCGCATTCCTGTTTCAAAGACCTAATCTTCTCCATCTTTTTCCCATTAGTTTGAACCCAGGATAACATGTTGAATTTGTTTAAAGCCTTTCAGAGTGACGATGGAAAAGCATTTCATTTTGCTCTTTGTTAAAACCACATCCAGCTCTCAGTCTAAATCCATAGGATACAAGGTACCGCTAATATCAGTGCCATATTTCCTGCATATGAAGAGAAATGGAATAAAATACAGTTTAATAAAGAAGAAGACATCAAGAGCACACAATGCTAAACAAAAAAAAAGAAGAAATCCACTGTTAGCCCCTACATGTGCTAGTAAAAACATGATCCCCGTCATGGTGGCTCATGACGGGGATCCTCCAGACAAAGCCAGGGGACTTTGTCTGGAGGTCATGAGACTGGTCCATTGTTGCTCGACTAACCCCCCATCTCTCTAGTCCCCAGGGACCGACTGAATTCCTTTCCTTCGAGATAAGAGGAGAAACTGGAGCACTTATTGTTGACAGCAACATTTTTGCAACTCAAAGACACAGAAGCAGAAACAGCTGAGGACTCTCAAAGTTGTTTGCCTGACCTCTCACCTTCTCAGCGATTCTCAGGACTGAGGACAGAAAATTTGGATTCTCATGAAAAGACAGTTTATTACTGCCCAATTTGGTCATGTTATATAAAGCAGATGTGTTTGCAATATGCACTTAAATAGGTTAAAATAAACAACCTTTTATATATTTAGATTTGTTATTAAATAAGAATTCAAATTCAAAAATACTTTATTGTTCAAAAAGGGAAATTAAGTGTTGTAGTAACTCATATTTACTTACTCATAAATTACTTAGTATACCACGTCAAATAAACAATTGTTTTAGCAAAGTAACCCTACAAAAGGATTAAAATTAACATGGACAATAAATCAATGAATTGCGTAATAAATTCAAAGAAACGTAATTTCCATTTGAAATTTTTTTCTCTATTTCTACCAAAAACTGGATGATAAAGTCTTCAGTCTGGTTCTTCGGTCTCAACTAGTCCCTGTTTTTCAAGGTCAGTTTTGTCTATAGAGACTTTATTATTAATTTTATTTGTTATTTCTGTTGTCTTGTTTATTTACTTTCAATATTTAAGATGTCTTCCAGTTTCAGTGTTAAATGTTCATTAGAATTTAAAGTTTATTCATTTTTGAGAATGTGTTCTTGCATTATTATTATGCCATTACCATTAAATTACTTGGAAACAGACTCAAACAACAATATTATCGTTTATCGCAATACCTTCTGTAGACAATTTATCGTCCGGCAAAATTTGTTGACAGACCTAGACATATGGTGGTACCAGGAACATGCTTTCTCTCCACATGCAATAAGAAAATCGTTCAAATGCATCCAAATTAGTTAAACACAACAAACAGTTTCCTCGTCTTAGGGTACGTTCACACCAGCCCTGTTTAGTCCGTTTTAAACTAACTCTAGTTCATATCCCTAGAAAGTCCTGGAGAGATGTGAATGTGTAATTAAACTCTAATGCTGATTAGAAAAAGCAAACTCTGGTTTGCCTACAAAACTATGTCTTGAACTCTGAACTCTGGCACGGTTCTATATCATGATATAGAACCATGACGATAACAATAAAAATTATGATAAAAACTATTTATTACTTATTTTTTAAGTAACTTTATGTCTATGAATGCATAGCATAGTATTAATAGTGACACAAACACAAATACTGTTCTTGAAAAACATTCCTATTTAAAATAGCCTTCAGGATGTGGATTAAAATTTTTAAAATTTTCGACTTCACTGACACTTATTGAAGCTCTGGAGGAACACACAGTGAAGGTATTTCTTATAATCCTGAGTTTCTTAAACATCAACAGTTGAAATGTATTGAAAACATTAAGTCAGCATTCTTATCATATAAGAAATAATTCACAATAAATTATAAACGATACGATGAATGCCTCCGCTTAAAGGCACCAATATTGCAAAACAATATAGTGGACGTTTTAATGCATTAAATCTGTCACTATGAATTTTGTGGAAAATCTTTACTTCAGATTTTTTACTCTTTAAATGTGAGAATTATCAAGGCTTTTTATACGTCACATCTGAACCATATGTGTAAATAAATGTGACAGTTGTATGTACATTTCTAAAACAAGTTCTTCTTCATTTTTTTTTTTGACTCAAATCAAAACAAAACTGTCTTCCTGGCAGAGACAAAATGTCAAGAGCACACTTCCCTCTAGAACCAGTGCTGCAAGTGAGCTGAACTGGCATTGTGGATACACGCCCAGCTTTGGCTGATGTTTGTTTTGCCAGGTTTTCTCTTTCCCTCAACAGCGATTATGATTGTATCATCGTGTATCATTGCTGATTGTGGTAAGAGGATTAGACGGCGGTTCTGCCAGAGAAGCTTTTTCGTCAGTCACAGACGAGACCACCATCTGGGGGAGCAAATATGTTACATCGTTGTTGCCAGGCGGGAACACAGAGTTGAAGACAGATAATAGAAAAGCCTTTGATGGAGCGCACATACAGATGTTTAGCCTTATTCTGGATATTTTGCAACATACATATGACCCAATCTAAGACTGCTCAGCCAGGATTCTTCCCTCGTATCATACAGTGTGAGACACAGTCAAATCATTCAGCTACACTCTTCGTAGTGATGGGGGAACCAGCATTTTCTGCTGCACAAATCTGTCAGCCTGAAACAGACGCAAAACAAAGATGTCAAAAATGTGAGTGTGAAAGAGCGGCGGATGGCGGGTTTCACAGCTCGGTCTGTCCCTCACAGACAAAACACTCGGCTGTGCTCTCAGAACAAGTGTTTTACACAAATTTACGTCTTCTCTCATCATAAATTTGATCGATTGTTTGAAATAGGCTTCTCTTTGTGAACGAGCAATAAAACCTCCCTAAGTGCGCGTGGAAAATCCTCACTTCCTAATTGCTCAACAGAACATTACGCCAGGTTAAAGGGGAAAAAAAGCAATTTTCAAATGTGAGCCGTCAAACAATAGTGGTGAGATTTGAGCCATTAATCAAAAAGCTCATCTCATTATCATTAGTGAGAAATGCTGACTGGACATGTTTGTGACTCTACGGCTGTGTTGGACGTTTCTCTCCAGAGAAAACAGGATAAAACGCCAACAATGACGTTCTGTAAGCATTTCTCTATGCTAATTATCTTCTACATGAGAGCAAATGTCAAGTCGATTCCCCTCAGCAATATAAAAAACAAGAGCATGACTCTTCTGTTACAGGGTTTTTACAAGGCTTTAAATGTCAAAGTTGTGTTCTTTTTCAATTGTTAAAAATCACAGCAGATATTTTAACATAAAACCTGTTTGCAGTAGAAACATTAAATACCATTAACTATAAGGAGATGGAGTATGCAAAGGTATGCATACCCATTGTTTTATTTGCCTATACTATACCAAGACAGAAAATACTTAACATCAATGCTTTGTACAGCGATGTACAATTAAGAAAAGTAAAAACATACCTTCGAGGAGTACCGTCTTCATGCGGCTGGATTATAACCACTTTGACGGTGACGGATGTGCGCAGGAGGTCAATCATCTGCTCATGAGTGAGAGTGGCGACGGCCACCTTGCAAATCTCCACCAGTCGGCTGCCCTGCCTCAGCCCGGCCTTCCAGGCGAAGCCAAACGGCTCCACGTCGGCCACGATTCCCTCAAAATTGACGTGAAAGCCAAGCTGGCCGAGACTATTCCTCCGCAATGTCATCTCTGAAGTCTCACAGCCTCTGGTGGCAATCTGGAATCAGAACCAAAGGCAATATGTAATAATTGTAGAAATGTATAATTCTTTACCACATCAAATAAATGTTCATCATTGTCTCCTGCACATACAAAAACCAGATAATGGAAGCAGACTAGCTAAAGCAAAATATCAACCCTGTGCCCGGGGCGCGAGGGAAGTCAGCCAGCCGGCCGTCATGTTTTTGAGTTAAAAAATGTTTAAAGTTGACAAGAGATTTGAAAATATCACTTGATAGTATAAATGCATTTTTGGAAGACTGGAAGATTAATACCTAAACATCAACTATAAAGTCTTAAAAAAGGCAATTAACCCCCCCCCAAAAAAAACTAAGATTAAGTAACAATGCTAAACCTGGTGGGGGCACAAGTAAAGCCTGGTGGCCCGCCAGGCTCATAATACACTGAGGGAAACTCTGACATTGATGTCTGAGCGCATTTACACATAAAACACGGCAACGAACTTCTGTCCAATCACACAACATTTTGCACAGAGCTTTACCTGATCCTGGCGTCAAGTTTGGCAGGCAAGATTTTGACACTTACTCTTTCTTTTTAAACAACTTAAACCAACTCCAATACTCCCAACTGATTCTCAATTGGATTTAGGTCTGGACTTTGACCAGGCTATTCTCACACATGACAATGCTTCAGTCTGGTTAGAGACGTCATGTTTCAGGTCCCTAATGGGTTTCATCTGACCAGAGCAACCGCTGGCACCTTTTTAATGTGTTCCCTTGATAAGTTTGCATCCCTAATTTGTCTTCTGTTTTCTTTGGTTTTGATGATTGTGTTTGCTTCTTCACAGCTATATCCGCACTGAGGTTAAGTTATACACAGATGGACTCTATTTGCATTGATTTATGAAGACAATTGGCTGCAATGGATTTTAAGCAGAGAGTAAATTAAATACAGGGAACACCTCCCCCTCGACTTTACAATTATGCACTTCTTCGTTCGTATAAACTCCCCACAAAATACTGTTAAGCTAATGGTTGCAACATGACAAAATGTGTAATAGTTCAAAGGATGTAAATACTTTTGCAAGGTGGTTCATTTGACACACATACAAAAGAGGAAACAACACTGAGCACCTGAAGCTGAGTAAAACCCTTTTTGGCAGAACAAACAAGTATGCATGTTTGACAAATTAAAAACATCTTTAGATATAAAAGTAACCATTTCTGAGCTAACTAAAGAGTCTGAAAAGGAACAAAAACACACCTGTTTCTGTCTGCAGAACCTACAATCGGTCTGTGGAAGCTGAATGAATGAGAATCTAATTGGCCCCTAAGACACAGGCGTCTCCATAGAGTTGTGTTCGTGAGTCAGAGTTTGTGTCTAAAGCGGCCTCTGGAGCACAACAGTCATACACAAACATGATCTGCATCAGCTGCCGGTTCATTTTGTTCATTTCCAGCATGAAGAAAACAAATTAAACACGCCACCTTTTTTTCCCCCTGTTGGCTTTTAGACTGCTGTCAGACACGACACTTTACCCGTGAATTTTTGACGGACATTTTGAGCCTGTCCAATGCATGTCTGGAAGAAATTAAAGCCTGGTCTTGTTTCCATAATACACTTTCATGTAAATTCAGCCTGTCTTTTTCCCCAGAGGTGGCTTGGCATCACCCTTTCATAAAACGCAGTCCAGGTTCAGGCAAAGTTCACGCGGCCTACTTTCTGCTGCGTGACTATCCGTGTTAAAACTGAAGCAAGAAAAGCAATTATGTATTGACTCATGATTGTGGCTATAAAGCTGTGCAGCTTTATGGTAGGACTGGACATTATTGTGCAGTTTTCTGACCATTTCTTAGGGGTAAGTAAATAGCCTAACTCTACAACCAAGAGCTGTAATCACCCATTAGATTAGTTTTGGTTCAGTTGTGGGTGACTGCCTCCATTTACTTTAGAGTGGCTGCTGTAACACATTAACAGACTATGGATTGCTAACCCTCTACAGAGACTCCATATGGTAGAAAACATACCATGCTGTATGAAAGAAAGCCCACGGCAAAAATGATGCACGATCATACACTAACTGAGCACACAATTAGACTCAATCCTAAACTTTTTTAGAAACATTAGGTCAGAATCTTCTTTTACAGCAAGTACACGGCTAAATTCAGCAGACAACATTACACAATAAGTATTTTTCTTAAAACCTTTAAAGTAGTAAACTCAATTTGTTCTCTGAAAAGCTGAACTATAATTTTGAATTCATTATCTCAAAGAATAGACGCGTAATTAAAGATTAACCCAACAACTGGCAAACTTATCTTTGAATGGATTTGATCAGTATTTGGCAACCCAAATAACAAAGAACGCAACTACTAGATCACAGATTAACTAGTAACACATTCTGATGCATGAATGTGTATATTCTTGTACTTCCTTCATTTACTGTCACATTTAAAGTGACTATAGAAAAACCTGTACCAATTTCCTCTCTTAACATGTTTAAAACCTTAGAAAAAAACTGCAAGTTGATCAAAATTGTGAATTGGCAAATCAGACCTAAAAAGAAAAACTGGAACTCAGTATTGATCAGGTCAAGCCTGGTCATTGCAGCTCTGCTTAAAAGTTTGGAAATATTAAATATATATTCTGAAAATAATAACCTTTAAACAGGTATTAAACTCAGCAAGCTCAGGTTTCTGTATCAAGAATACTTGTTTTATTGGTCTGATGTAACAAATGTCATGTATTCATTAGTTGTAAGTGGAAAATCACCATATTTAGCAGAAAAATAAGCTTGAAAACACTATTCTCTGTGTAAGTAACCCATATATTTGTCAATTAGAGAATTAAATAATGAAATAAATGTACTTTATAACAATATTCTAATATACTGAATGTGACAGTAGATAAAAACATCAACATTCAGCACAGAGCTCTCACTGTTGCGATTCTGACAGATGTCTTTCCATATCAAACCAAATGTCTGTTAATTACAGACGACATGAAACTCTAAATACAGTCAAAAAATGGCAAACATTAACAGTCTTAATTCGAGTGATGCTGGATCTAATCCACACCGAGAGAAAAGACAAACACAGCTCTGACAGTGATGACACCATCTGTAAAAGTGAAGCAGAAGCATATTTTATAGACACAACAAAACCTTGTCATTAATGGTGATCTTCAAAAAAACTGAAATGCATCTATGAGGATGGGACACGCCCCGGGGAAAATGTGAGCATTCATTTTAATCAGTAAGTGCGTATTAGAGCAGCAGCTTGTTGGGGCAGGTTTTAAGACGTCAGGGTTTGAACTGGCTGCTAAACCGACAAATGGTGCTGATTAATTCTGATTTGGTTCACAAATTGACAAAAGCCTCATCAAAAAAATGTGAGGATTTTCTTTTTTTTTTTTCCTTTTTAGTTCTGAAGATGTTGCTTTTGTCTATTATTCTGCAGCCTCCATGGTCATTGGACTTTCGGGTAAAGATGTGCAAAAAGACTTAAAATACATGTAATTTGAACAGATTTATGCAGTGGAGAAATACATATTTTTTTTAAAAAAAGGTAGTTTATTTGACAGTAAAACAACTCCTGTTTAGCAATAGAAAAGCATTTAGTCTTATCCTATGACATTTCACAGGGGATAATTTTTTAGACAATTCTTTTTTGCACAGACCGTTCAGACTCAGTTTTTGCTATCCTGCAGAAAATCCTGTTTTCTGCAGGATTTACATCTGTGTACGGATATGACCATCAAAGGAAGTTGATCATCACTCTGGTGAACTATTTTTGTAATGATTCAGTCATTTGTGTTTAAATGTCATGTATTATACTCTGGATTTACTTATTACAATTTGTCTTACTGTTGTTCGTAGCCCCTCAAAAATTAGACTGGTAATATCCTTGAAATAAATTTAAAAAAATAATTATGTTTTGCATCATTATCCTATTAAAACTCACAATGGCTACCCATTTTCACTTCACTGGCCTCTAGATTTTTATTTAAGATGTTCTTTTTTTCCCCTCTACTCAGAATTAAGTGTGACAAATCTGATCAGATCTGGGGTTGTATCTTGATATGGCTGCTGCAATAAAATCTGCACCACATGGATTTAGACAGCTGGCTCTCTTCAGCACAGGATCATGGTGTCACATCCATCTTAGCAGTGATTGACACCGGCTGGATGTGCTTTAAACATAACTGTGAAACTGTGCAGCAGCACATTTTATATGTATACGATTGTCAAAAGATCTTGCAGCTCCTGTGTTTCTTTAGAGATATCTCCTCTGGGATAGGTGTTTTTTTTTTCATGAAAAAAGGATATTTTCTAAATATAAATCATGTGAGTAAAAATAATCTTGATATTTCTAAGATGCCATGCACTCTAACAAGGTTCTGAGAACCCTTGGAAGAAAAACAGGCCACAGCGTCATAAATCCTCCACCATTCGCACCAGCAGACATGAAGGGCTTTTCCACTTCTTCATCTCGTGTTTTTAGTCTCATCCGATCAAAGCGCTCTGTTCCAGATAAAGTCCCAGTTGACTTTAGCAAATTCCACATTTTTACCTTTGTAAACACAACAGTTTATTTAGTCTGTTGATTACAAGGGAGTACATTTAGTGGATTTAAAAGTTGGGTTACTGCCAAACTGACTTGTGTCTCATTATATTTATAGTGCAAGGAAACAAGAAGTGTGTTTGATTCAGCTAAAATAATATTAATAATAAGGATAATATTTCATTATTTCAGTTTTTACAAACATTTTTGTTGGACTACCAATAAGTTTGGCAAAGGTCATTCTATTCCCATTCAACAAATATAAATATGTCACTGCAATACAGTAAATTTATTTTTATACATACTTTTACCAGTGACTAAACCTAAAAAAGGTTTAAAATGATCCATAGTTGAAAATAATAATAATAATTATTCATAATTAGGCCTGTCACAATAACAAATTTAGCTGGACAATAAATTTGCAATAAATGACAATATTGTTGTCCTGAGATCATTTTCAAGTAATATATTGATAATTGGATAATAATGCGAGCTTGTCCTCTGAAAGATCAATAAACTTTAATTTTGCAAAAACACATTGCCCTGGAACTGGAAAATATTTTAAATATCCAAAATAAACACGACAACCAAAAACAACAAATAAAAACGGAAATAAAAATATGTACACAGCCAAAACCAAAAATAAAAAATCAAAACAAAATTATCCTTCAAATACTATTAATCATCAGAATGGAGATTAGTGAGCTCATTTTAATTGATCATGCGATTAATTGATCCTTTGCTTATTGCAAGTCGCTTAATAAGTTATTTCCAGTTAAATGTTTATAGGTTAATCATACAAAGTATAAAACAAATGAAGTGTGGTGTAGCGGAGGAAGGTATCCGGGTACAAATCCCAACCTTTGCTACATGTCTTCCCTCCTTCTCTTTATGCCCATATCCTGTCTGTCAGCAATGCCAAGAAGGAAGAAAAACAACTTCTGCTATTTGTTATGCTACTATAATTAGCTTTCTATGGATGCATATAGCACACAAGAAAAAGACAAAACAAACAAACTGAGCAGCCCACGATGCAAAGGAAACAAAACAGAAGTAGAAATACATGCCTCCATGTCAAGAGGACTTGTCTAATAAAGGCCAAACATGCGGCCACCCAGCTCAGGAGCCCCCTGGGGAGAAGGACTTCTCCACAAAGCTTTTAGTTGTGCTCTCACTCTGAGCTCCTCTGTAGGTTACAGTGGGCAATCTGTTCGCCCTGGTTCGCATTACATCACAAGTCCGGCAGCCTGTAAATCCTCAGAGTGAAACACGACTCGAGTCAACCGCTGGGACATTTACAGACACCTCTGGGACGACGTCTGCACGGTCAGCTCGGCTAGGCCTACTGCTCCAATATGCCTCTGCTCCAAATACTAATCCAGGGCTTCTCCTGCACAACTTTTTTTTTTTTTCAGAGATACAGCAGGAAAGAGAAGAAGGAAGATTAACATAGTGAATGAAAAAGTGACCTCCTTTGGCTAATCATAAATGCTAATATATCCTGCTCTGTCCTTTCTTATGATGAGATGAGCTGACACTGAAAGGCATCTGTGTCCTTTCAAGATTAATTATGGAAAATACTTCTTCAGGTTCTGGAGGGATTTTCTCTTCTTTCTGACATGGTTAAGACATGCAAAATCTTTTTCAACCAGATCTCATTTTTAAGCTCTGTTGAACGTTTCAGTTTATCACCGTATTAGTTCATTTAACACCTTTTTACCTGCAGAGACCTCATGTAAAGTGCTGTGAAAAAAATATTTGCCACATACCGGATTTGTTTTTGCTTTGGCTGCTTTGTTATTTTTATTTTTATTATTATTATTTTTAAACACAATCCTTTTTTAAGCTAGCTGTTGCATCACACTTTGAGTGTACCTCGTGGACCACTAGTGGTCTAGCGACCAGAGTTTGAGAAAGACTGGTTTAAATGGTACCGGTCAAACAACATGAAGCAGACTACAACACATCATGAACTAATTTAAATACATTAAATAACAAATTGGACACAAAGTTATTGACTAACGGGGTCAGAAGATGCTTCAAAAGCTTTGGTACTCCAGAATGAGCCATTTTCTACATCTGCTGGCAATCTCACCCGGCTTTACAGAAGAAGAGCATCATACTGACAATCAAACTTGGTGGTATTGTGATGTTTTCTTTTCTGCTCTAAAACAGGAAAATCCTGAAGGAGAAGATTCAGCCAACAGCTCGTAACTTTGACATTGCTTGGGTTTCACAACCAGACAGTGATCAAAAGCACTAGCAAGTCAACATCTGAATAACTCAAAGAAAAAAAAACTAAATGAAGGTAAGTTTGATTTAGTTGTTATAACAGGCCTTCCCAACCATGATCCTCGAGGCACTTGCATGTTTTAGATATTTCCCTGCTTTAACACACCTAACAGTTCAGGAAGGCCTGTCAATAAGCCATTATTAAAATAGCCATTATTAAAATAAGGCGGACCAGTGTTGGGAAACATTACTCTATAACCCTAACATCTGGCTGAATTAAAACAATTCTTCCAAGAACCAGAACCAGAAATCCTTTGCAGCGATGTAAAAAAACTTCATTGCCAATTATCACAATTATCACGCCTGATAGCAGCTTTGAGGCAAAACCAGCTGTTAAGATTATGAGGCAAATACCCAGGTAGGTTTGGATGGCTTCTTACAGCTTCCTACTGAATTTACTGAGGTTTTCTCTGATATTGTAATTTATTTGACGATCTAAAACTGATGAACATTTCTCTAAATGGGTAAGTGCTGTAAAACCAAACCACAATTAGAATTTTGACCTATGAGTTACTAACAACAAAAGCTTGTCTCAGGTATTCAGTAAATACTTCTTAAATGGTCAAAATAATAATAATAAAAATAATAATAAAAACAGAAAGTCCAGCAAAACAAGGAGCATTGACAAATGTTTGCACAGCGTCTTGTGAAGTAACAGATGTCTGTACCAAAATCTCACAATGTCACACAGAGGAGGCCGGGGTTTTGCTTAAAAGAAGGGGAGAAGAGGACTTGGTGGGAAGTTCTTAAAGGGAGTGAAGCAGTATGAGGCCAAACGGCCTCTATTTTTAGTCTGTTAGAGCCAAAATTGTGTCTGTTTCCACTCCTCCCCCTGTAAAAACTGGGTTGGTGTCCTCTTTAAGCCGCCTCCTTCTGTACCTGCACCCACACGTCCTCCAATTCAGCAGCGGCAGAAAACAGTTTCATTGCTAATCTTTCATTCAATTAAATGAGCCGTCAGTGACAGGAAGTGACAGCAGCAGCTTCTTTTTTTTGCTTGCAGATGAAAATGCAATGATATCTCCTAATGGTTTACCTCTTATTAACTTGCGATGTGAACTATACGCCTTTGTGGATTCAAAGCAGAGCTAAAAAAAAAAAAAAAAAGGCAGGAAATCTACAATCCTTTCTGGAGTACAGAGCCCCATACGTGACATGGGAAAAATGTTTTCTTTTACGTTCCCTCGCAATAAACTGGTCTATTTTGTGTACTGTCACAAATGTCAATTTAAAATTTCAAATATATACACATATAAAGAACCTCAGTGAAAAGGTGGTTATATTCTTAACTCATTGGTGAAAAAACTGAGATGGACATCAAAACGGCCATTTATGAATCAATCAGACTACCAACACAAAAAATACACAATCAAAACTGCCAGATGACTTTATTACCCCGTGAAAATAACTCAGAAATAGTCCAAATAGTTTGCATGTATTTTTTCTTTCTTTCCTTCTTGCGAAAAGTTTCTGTTTATATATTGGAAGTATAGATTTCTATCCAAAAATATATATATAATTTCAGATATTTCACAAATAAAATATCAATACATGGAAAAACCTTACGGAAACTTTATATTATAATAGAAAGTACAATGGCCACCGTAAGAAAGACTTTCAGTATTCAGTTATGCCACATGAACTGATCGGTAAATTATTGCAAGAGAACCAGAAGAAAAACAATCCTCCATGTCCCATATGGGCCTCCATACTGGAGTCCCTGTTTAAAAGCCACAAACACAAGCAGCAGCTTTCTTTCAGAGTGCTGACTGGAACCAAAACCTAAACAGGGGAAGCGTAGTGTCAGGTTGCAACACATATGGGACTTGACAGGAGAGATGTCAGTAGTATGCAATAATACTGCTGACCTGATGAAGAAAACAAAGCAACAAGTCAGTCGGTCAGGCGAAAACGTTCTGTTTCACCACAAAGAGACCACAATTATTCCAGTGAAACCACTAAACGTTGAGTTAGTCATTTTTCCATGATGAATGAGTGTAAAACTGAGATTTACAGGGTCTTTCTGATGACAGACTGCTCCCTTCATGCTGCGCAAGAAAACGGCTGCTCAGTCCTGTTATTTATTTGACATTTTGACTAAAACTACCACAGGAAACCTCCTTTCCATTGCTTAAAAAAACTGTTTTGTTAAACACTTAATCAAGCACCGCTTGCAGTCATCATTCTGTAACGGACCAACACCCTCCACAGATTTTACAGGCTGCTTGGAAATGAGAGAGTCTGAAACCTCACTCTGGGTGCCACCCAGCTGATGTCTGGCTGCTGGCCATCTGGGCAACCGCTGCAAGAACACTGAGAAGGAGAAGAGATTTCAATTTCTGAAAGCTAGTATGAATAAAAAATTCAAAGGCACTACAAATTAGTTGACCAATTGCTCAGAATCTCAATTAGTAAATATGTTCTTGCTGAGGTAAAGAGACAATTTTTGGTATCAATGGGATGGCAAGGAAACTATGCTTTCTCTGGAAGCTAGTCTGTTACTTTCTCTGGAAGCTAGCCGCTTCCAGAGAAAGCAACAGACTAGCTTTCTTTCTAGTCCAGAGAAGCCTGGACTAGAAAGCTAGTCCAGTCTAGCTTTCTAGACTGGACTATCCTCTGTCACAGAGGATGTTTTAGCATCCTCTGTTTTAGGATGCTAAAACAGAGAGCTAAGCTACAGCCAGTGCTCATCATTCTTTTGTAGTTTTGGTAATTTCATTGTTAATTCAGAATTTTTCCAGATATGAAAATGAAATTTTTAAATTTTTAATTTTCTTTACTATTCTTTTCCTTCCTTAAGAAAAACCTAAAGGCAAATTGAACACTAATCCCTAAATGCTAGCATTTGTTCCTATTATTTCCTTTTTAAGCGTTACTAAAACGTGGGCTGCGATTAGTGTACAGTTTGGCACCCCCCTGCAAAGAATTGAATTGTTTTTACTGTAATTTGTTCATTATGTTGAAAGAAAAATGATGAAACCCACAATTATCCACAGTCAGAGAAAATACAAAGTAATTTACTCCTTTTATAAGAGGGTTGTGCAGTTCTAAAGCTGAATATTAAGGCTTGCGTTCACTGAGATGTTTGTATGGTGCGATTTCAGATTTACACAGAAGGCAGTGGATTAAAGTATGATGAAGAAGGTATTTTGCCACAAGATGATTCTAATCCAGCAGTGTTTACGACCTATAAGATCACTGAGATTATTAGAGATGAGTTTTTAAGGGTATTACCTCGAGTCGCTGCACCATCTCTCTGATGTCCTCGCCGCAGTTGTCGTGGGCAGACAGCATGATGCACTCCCCGCGCTCATAGAAGATTTTAATACTCATAATCCCTGAGGTCCATCCAATGACATCACGACATGAGCAGTTAAACACTACGTTTTTCGACTCCTCTTCAATGAGCACAATGAACTCGTTGGATATACCAAGCAAGCAGTCAATATCCATTGACTGCCCAAAGTCCCGTGCGCAGACGCTCCAGGTGATGGCTCCCACACTGAACAGATGTGCTTCCTTTCTGGCTTTGACTTTCTCCTTCTTCTTTGCTCCAAGTGTAATGAAGCTGAATTTGACGGCTGAGTCTATAGTAGCCGTGCTAACAAAGTTCTCGGCTAAGTCCTTCAGGTACTCCTGCCGCGTACGAGTTGCCATGGCTCTGAACTTCTCTGACTTGTGAGCAGCGTTCTCGCCATTGATGACCTTGGCGAGTAGGAAGTCCCTGAAAACAGCCGACTTTGGGAAAGTTACGGACTTGGGAATGGGGGGTCCGAACGGAGGCACGTCTTTGGATCTGGATACGGCGACGCTAGAAAAAAAGGCAGGGATAAACAATATAGGTAACAGTTAAAGATGACCTATTATGCGACCTTGAACAAATTGGAATAGTTCTAAGGACTAAACAAAACATGTTCATTACATTTTTTGTACGAAATCATTCTTACATAATGACATTTTAGTCTGGTCAGTTGTGTCTATTTTGAGCTCTTGTCACTTTAAATCAAAATAAGCTGAGCAAACGTGCTGGAACTCAGCTTGGGTTGCTAGGTGATGGGCGGAACTCTGCTGGGGTTGCTAGGTAATGGGCTGGGCTTCGCTGGGATTGCTAGGTGAGGGGCTGGGCTTCGCTGGGATTGCTAGGTGAGGGGCAGTGCCTGCTGATTTGTGACTTTATATTCTAAAACAACTCATTTTCCAGACACTAAAAACCATTATCTTATTGCCAAAAAATATATATTTTTAAGTGTTTTTAGAAGCAGTAGAGACCCAAATAGAAGTACAAAAACGTGCAAAAGGTGAATTTTGCATAATAGGTTCCCTTTAAAAATTAACAACCCTGAATGAGCAATAATTTGTGTTCTGAAATGACAAGTTCAAGATTTTTCTTTTCCGATGAGCGAGAGAGAATAAATTTGCTCTGTTCTATGTTATTAGTGAAAGTCTTCTTTGCCTACAAACACATTCGAAGCAGAACTCCAAGTCGTAATTTAAAGGTGTCTCTGAAGATAATAACTGTATCATCACCGAACACATCAAAAGAGCCTTGTGATTTGTGGATATTACTACAAAGCCATGACAGAAACCACAGAAGGATCACACCAAGCTATTATTATTATGCTTTCAAATTTAATGTCTTCATGCAATTTGGCAAGAATTCCTTTTTTCAAGGCCTTTTAAATAATAAAACCCATCTTCCTTAATTGTCAAGAGCATATGAGTTTGCTTCTTAATAGAGGGTTCAACTCTGCACAGTTTCTGTCTTTCTTTTACCTGAGTCCTTTCCTCGCCTAATAAAATAAAGTAGCTTGCAGGCAAAGTGCATGCTTGTTCCATTTACCTGTAGCAAACGTTATCAGTGCACGGGCTGTGGACTCTGACGATGACAAACACATGTTGGAACTGGGAGCGGATGTTTTTGGGAGTGAAGGGAAGGGCCCCGGGCTCCTGGAATACTATGGTGACAATGTCGTTGCCAATGTGCCTCTTCCTTAATAACTGTGAAAAGTATTAAAAGAACACAATAAAAACAGTTGTTGTTATCATGATGAAAGAGGTCAACTTGATAAAAAAATATTCAATGTTCAAGACAAAAATTCGAGTGAGACGATGCAAAACCTGATGCAGTCGGTATTTCAAGATTGTGCAATTCAGTGATTAATTAGAAATAAAAATGTCGAAATTTCTAAGTTGAAAAACAAAATTTAGCCTCCATATTATGGGGAATTTGGTAGTTTTTCCACCAGCTCTTACCTCAAAATGTAATATGGCAGCTGTACATTTAAAATTAATGGTGCACCAATTTATCGGTGCTGATTTCCTTAATTTTGGGAGATCAGTGATTGGCCGATTTTTACACCTGAAGCCGATCTTATCCCCCAGTCTCATGTACCTCAGCAAAGGCCTAAAAATCAACCTCTGTCCTCTTCTGCTCTCCTTTGAGAAAGGTTTGACTGACAGACCAGCCCACCAGGTCATGTCTGCATGTTTACAGTTAATAGTTACTCCACTGTTGCCAATTAAGCAACTTTCTTCCTATCTTGAGCGACATTTAAAAAAAATTGGTATCGGTCAAAATCAAAAACTGTAGGACAGGCCGCTAATTGGCGATTGGCCAGAAAACCACAGTTGGTGCACCTCTATTTAAAATATAGCAAAAGTAACACGCTAATTGTCTGTTTTGGTGGATTTCCAAAAGTGTTGGCTTCTTCAGTGCTTGAATTCATAAAGGAGACACTGCTAATAGCTTGTACTGCTGAAAGCAGTGGTGACTGGGTACAAGGATTAAACATGGTTAAATTAGCTTTGATACTATTCCAAAAATTCCATTATGGCTGCCGGGTGTTTAAAACATAGTGGAAGTAGCTGTAATAAATTGTTTACTGGCACTAATTGGACTTTGTATCTCATTAAATCTTCCACACACAATGCTTTACAACCATGGCTAGGGAACACCTTCCCATTGTGTTTAAATACATAAAAGGCAAACAAATCTCCACTAGTAGTTTTTGTTGCTAAAGGTAGTTTATAATGGTGATTGAGCACCATTATGGGGAATGAGAATGTTCTGGTTACCAACTTGTAACCAGAACAAATCCAAGTTCTAATCTTAACAAAGGTTTATTAAACAGAGTTTTTATTACGCTTCCCTCTGGACTAGTTAGATACAAGTGTTAATGTCATTGAACACTTCATCTTTTCAGTGGTTTTCTTATTGTTTTTACATTAAAATTATAAAATTAACATTATATTTACTTTGCAAATAGCTGATACTAGAGTTTCTTCTGAGCACCCAGATAGCAACACCCAACCTAATTCATGATATACATGAATGAATAAGAGGCATTTACCTAAACCCAGTCATGATAGTATGTATTGATGGTCTACACAAACACTTCCTCATTCTGTCTGGAATGTGATTGCCTGAGAGGGTCAGAAAGAGCCCAAAACAAGCAGGATTATAGGGTATAGAGGTGAAATGGGATAGAGTAAGGCTGCTGGAAGATTACCCAAAGGGATTAAATTAAACTATCCAACTATGGACCCTTTGCACGTGACGTCACTCTCTTCGAAAGACGCAATGACAGATGTCAAAACAACCTATGCACTCCTGTAAAGCCTGTCAAAAAATGCACATGTGGTGGCCTAATATCACTTTTATTTAGTTGGTTTCACTTTAAAAACGGTCATAGGATGCTGCATAAACAAACAAGGATACAAACCAAACTTGTAATTTTATTTTATAACTTTGAAAGTTAGGAAATATACGATGGCAATGGATAGCAGCCGTCAATCATAATAATAACTGTCAGCCCTCGATGTAACCGCGGATTTGCAGCGAACACTTTTTACAAGGTAGGAAGATTAACGATCCTATATTTTATAAGTAAGTATGATTACAAAAACAACCTGGGAAAATGAACCTCAGTCGCCCAGCAAAGCGACGTCTCTCACTTCCGATGTCCATCATAGCGCCTCGAATAATTAAGTGACGTAGTTGCAAACGATCAATACCAATCACATAAGATGCACTTGACAGACTGGTTTCCACCACATTACACTGCTTCTCTCCATCATTTCTAATCCCCTTGAGGTTAAAAATGAATGTTTTTACATGGCTGTGTGCACAGGCTTTATTAAGGGCTCAGAAGGCACTTCCATACATTAGCACAGACAACAACGTACTGAAACATTGTCAATTATGCATTACTAGCCACCATTTGCCCATCAGCCACCACATTCACTTAATCCCACTTGTTCACAAATAGACAGAGGCTCGTCTAATACAGCGGCAGGTCCATCCCATGAGGAAGCACTGATTAAAATCCAAGCATTGCCGTCTCCATGGCAATGCTCGTCTTTTCAGCTAATAGGTTATTACCATGGCAAAACGGCTCTCTAGGGACGACTGGCAAAAGTCAGCACTGGAAGATCCTTGCAGAGAAGCTGCCCAGGGACTTGTTAAAACCATTATATGGCGATTCTCCACGTAAAAGAGCAAATGATGTGATTATTGGAGGTAATAAAGCACAAAGTTTACCTGCTGTCTGTTGTTGGGCGTGTAGGGGAGCATGGTGGACACATGAAACATCAACTCATAGTCCTTGTAGGTGGTGTACAGGGAATGTGTTCCTGTTGAGTCAGCTGCACACAAACAAATGAACAACAAACAGGTTTTAAAAATGGAAACACTTTCTCTCTTTGGTTTTTAACTCAAAGCGAGCTAGCATCTGTCCCTTAATGTTGCACTCCTTCCTTGAATTTGGGATGTTTTGATTTATATTTTAGGGGAACACTTTATTTGACGGGGTGTTCATAAGACTGACATGACACTGTCATAAATATGACAGAAGATCTGTCAAGAACATGAAGGAATCTTCATGAATGGTTATGACTGTTGTCATGAAGTGTCGTTCGGTAAATAATGACACTTATAATGCAAAATTTATACTTTTAATGAAAGTTTTAATGCAACTTTGCATAAAAAGTGTCATTATTTACTGAATAATGCAAAATTGACACTTTTAATTGACTTTTAATGCAAGTTTTAATGCAACTTTTCTTATACTTCTTTATTATTCTTGTACTGCACTTTGGTCAGCCGATATGTTGAATAATAAGTGCTTTAGAAATAAAGTGGTGTGATGCAGGTTTATAATAGTTTTGTTTTTTCCCTTATAACTTAGTTTTATTTCATTGTGAGTTTCTGTTTGTCTACTTCAGTTAGTTTCTAGAGTGTGTTTGCTTTGTTATCAGTTAGTTTCAATGTAGTTTTTAATAGTTATAGTTTTAGTTTTTGTACCTTGGTTAATTTTTTGGTGCTGAATTCAAAAAGGTTAACATATTGCATTGTGTGTGGGTAATGAATACTCAACAGAAAATACCATTTAAAAAAAATTTACTGAATTATTTTTGAACCTCTACTGACTCTGGCACTTCATCCAAACTGTTGGTGTTGGCATGACATGACGCCAGGAGGATTAAGGAGTGGCGTAATTTTCTAACAACTGATGTAAATTGTTTGTGTGGGGAAAAAATATAAATTTCACATCAATAAAAAAGGCTAAGAAATACATTTTATATCTCTAGTTTGAGTATGTTTTAGTTATATAGTTTGTTATAGTTTTCCCCCCATTAATTACTGTTTTATTTATTTCAGTTAACAAAAATGCTTTCTCAATTTCAGTTTTCATTATTTGTTCATTTTAGTCGACTGTAATAACCTTAATATGGTTTCTGCTGCAACAAATCATTCATGCAGGTTTATAAATTTGCACATTTTAAGTGTATGCAACAGGCTTTTTCTTACTCTTGTTGTCCAGCTGGGCTCTGTACTTTGTGAAGCCCTTGAGGCGAACCCGTTGGCCGAGCAGATCCAGGAACTCGTCCAGCGCTGGGCCAGCGCTCTCGTTGTTGTACATCTCCTCCTCCGTGCTCTGGCCCGCCTTGCAGTAAAGAACCCCCACCTTGTGCTGGAAGCTTAGCTGGAACACACACAAATACCTCGGCGTAAGTATCACTTCCTGTTGCTGAGATGTTGCACGCTCAACAGAGGCGAGCCTCTACTTTCCATCATGTTGCAGCTCAAGTTAAGGCCTAACACCCCTTCGAGGGGAGAGATGAAATCCCCTCTCATGAAACCGGGCTCTGAGCTATCCGGAGCGTAAATTAAGCCGCGCTATTAGCTGCAACTTAAGTGCAGCTGTGGAGCGACAAGGAAGTGAATTAGATACATTAGGCATTAGACGTGGATTTATTATAGTAAACTTTGCCAACTTTAGCATATATCCTTATTTTTATTTAAAGACTGGTGCATGCGGTCAAATATTTCCAGCCTGACCCCTGCAGCTAAATGTCAATCTGCAAGACCAAAAAGGTTTTCTTCACTGTGGAGGAAAATAAATGATCTATAGACTGAAACCAATTTGAACCGTCCTTTTTCCCCCGTTACAGGTTATCAGTTCTTGGTGTGTTCCCCTCACGGTTGTCATGGCGACTCCTCTATCAGCAAGTCTGCTCCGTGGTGAAGCTCCCGCCGTGATGGGAAGCTATTATACCTTCAAGCGCAGTGGAAACTGCATGATGTGCAATGATGTGGTCTTCTATTTTTCATTTGGAATTATAAGGCCTTACTTAACCTCCAGCACATCCTTACAGAATGGATGAAGGACTTTCACATCAGGGCTTGAAAAGTGGATTCAGGTCACCTAAATTCAGCACTCACCAACAGATACAGCTGCTTTGAACTTTTTCATATTTTGTCTCATAAAAACAAATCAACTTTAAAGTATTTTAGTTAAGTTTTAGGTGACATATCAACCAAAGTTGTGTGTACTTATGCAAAAGAAAACTTCCTTCGAATTACTATAGTTTAGTGGAAGTTGGAAAAATGTTTTCAGCGTGACATTTTTGCTATGAACAACATTTTTTTGTAAACTAAAAAGCTCAATTTTGGCCTCATCTGACTACAGCACCTTGTTGCACTTTTTTAACTAAATGTTTGCTGAAAGAAGCAAACATGAGTTCTTCTGACTTTCCTTTCAAATGTCAAAAGCTGTGCATATCTTCCACAATCTGTCTGCTATCCTCCTTCTTTTGATGCTTTTGTTCATAAGCAAACTGGTAGAATCACTACAGAAAAGTGTGAACAATAAATTACACAGACATGAACTGTTTACTGACAAATAAAGGTAATTATTTGCTCTGGAATTTAATGTATTTTTAAGGGAGTGGTGTACAAACGTTTCTCATCTTTGTCAGAATTGTCTAGCCAAACATACTTATGAGTCAAAAAATGTTTAAAGAAATATATATGATTTTATTCGTTAAAAAATAATAAGCATGCAATATTTGAAGAAAACAAACAAGGCAGCTGATTTTTCTTGGGTATCATTGTAGATCCAAAACCTAAAAAAATATTTGTCACCTTAAAAGAAGAAAATGATTCAATCTACAAATTCTTAAGGTTGAATTAAATTTAAAAAATATATTCTTTGCCATTAGAACAGGATTTGGGTTGGTTTTTCTTTGAAACACTTACTGTATCTAACCAATTATTTAAAGCAGTAAAGGTCAGAGGATCTGAATCTTTCTATTATAAAATAAAAAAATATATACATAGCAAAGATGTTAAAGAGACATGCTTTGTTTTGTTTCTAACAGTTTCCGCTGCTGACTTTAATTTTAATTTGATAATTTTTTTTGGTGAGCTAAATTTTTTAATTCATGAAATGTAGTCTGACTTAAGAGTATTTGAGTAAACGTGATTGAATATAAATACATGCAAAATTGTAAAAAATTCTTTATTATTTTCTAATCATTCTCCACTTTACAGTTTTGCAATACTTTCTGATGGATAATCATATTAAAAGCGCCATTAAACACACTTATGTTTCTTTTTGTAAGATGACAATGTGAAAAGGTGTAAAATATATTTAATGAATATTTCACGCCTCTTTCTCAGAACAGATCAGCTTCTTAACAGGAAGTGAGGACATTTTAAAACAGGAACATTTCTTCAGCATAACTGCAAAACCATCTGAACGGAGATTTTAATACTCACAACACAAATACTGCATTCTTACTGAGAGGATGGAGAAATGAGGGCAACATTGTCCCTGGAGACAGTCGTGAGGCACCTGAGGGATACAGCATTGCCCTGGCAGTGCATGCAACGCTAATGTGACATCTGCTTCCACTGCAATCTACTTATGTTACAAAAAGCATAAAAAGTAGCTCCAAAAAACCTTCCCACCAGAAGCAAGCCAAGGGTATAACCTTCAGGGCTGCCCTAGTCCTTGTAGAAGAAAGCTGTGCCACGCTACTAAACCGCACATCTAACCCCATGGCAACAAATATTTTTCAAGTGTTGCATTTATTTTGCAGCAACATCCATCTGATGAGTAAACAGTCAAGCTTCTTTAACAAAACATTTCCATCAAGTCGCTTTTGATGGAAATCTGATTAGGATGGCAATAAAATCCTTGTTTTGTCTAAAAATAAATAAAATTGTCTTCAAACCATGTTGTGACCGAGCACACATGGCATCATGCCTCAGTTTCAGTGGTGCTTACTGTCTAGCTTGTCACAACTGTCTTGAAAATGTACTTAAAAAGCTTTACTGATGGCATTAAAAAACACCTTTTGGCATCAAGTTATGATCAAACCTATAAAAACAACCAGATAAGAAGTTGCTGAAGTTTAATAAACATTAGATTTTGGAGGGTAAGCATTTTAATCTTGAGTCTAAATTCCTGAGAGTTTGACCATCAAATCTGAAGGCTTTTCTTTTTTATTGAAGGATTCATGGAAAGCTTCTGCTCTTTTTCTAAAGGGTGAAGGACTGTGTGAAGGTTATCTTTTGTTTTAGGATCTTAAGGCTCAGATAAAAAGAGTTTCTTTTTGGTACTCTTAGAAGCACTTATATGTCGGATTTTTTAAGACCAAATCTTTGCATCTTTGTGAGATGGACTGGAGTCGAAGTCCTTGTCTGAGGACAGGATTGAAAAATTGTGAGGTTTTTTTAGCTCAAGTTGTGTGACTTGCTTCCTGGACTACAAAATAAATTCAAAACACAGCCTGAGATGGACGTGTTGTTGGATGAAGGATCTGTTTACATTTTTTCAAACACTTGGCTCCACATCTGTTGATCTATGACTCATTTTCTGCTAAACAGGACAAACAGGACGGATGGTTTTCAGATTCCTTCAGCTAGAACAATACCAGAAAAGAAACCATCACAGTCACCGAGAGGAAAGGTTCAATTTCCATATATAATAATCAAACTTAGTGCACTGCAACAACAAACCCTAGCAGGTGGTAGATTGCTCTCTTGAACTGGAGCAACAAATCAGATTTAAATTTAAATTATAAGTACGAGTTGAGCTGTGAAGGTTTTTGTTTTAAGTTGAGTTTTTGAGAGAGTCCAGGTGAAAAACAACATGAATAAGGAGTTTGTATACACACTTATTCATTCATTTACTTTCCTTTTTCATTCACTCATTCATGTATTTATTTTTCTTACTTGTCTTTTTTATAACTATTTCTTAAATTGCATTGTTTATTCCAACATTCATTCATTGCACTCACTAATTTAGTTTGCACATGTAACTACATACATATTTTGGAAAAGTACAAGTGCTAAATATTTTGAATAGAAAATATTAACTTTTATCTTATTTGTTTATCATAAAACACTAAAATATGTTCATTTCAGCTCATTATTGATTTATAAAACTATGTGATTTACCAATATAATTAAAAACAAAGAAAAACAAAACAGACAAGGAGGAAAAAAAATTAGAAATCTGGAACAAATTTTGTTGTACTTTTTGCAAATTAAATTAATCTTATAATTTGTTCACCTTTAACAAGCCATGTCTATTTTCTAGAAGTTATTTTTTAAAATACTTTAGAAATAAATGCAATTTGTGATCTCCGTTAATGAAATTCTCATCTCAGATTAAACAGATTTATGCTTTTTTTAGGCCATCTGTACATAATCAGTTCAGTCATAGGAGCATATAAGAAGAAATTTGATTCAGTTTCTTCTTAAACCTTGTAAAAATTACAGCAGAGACTAAAAGCCCTGATATGGAGGAGAGGATTCTTCTTGATCATGAAGATATTCAGAACAGCTCTCTAACTCATTCAGTGAGGAAGAATATTAAACATACAGCTGTTCTCACCAACAAAACATAGCCTAGTATCACTTATGTAAAATAAATATGCACAGAAAAAAGATAAATTCAACTTTCCAGACATGGTGGAGTAAAATATTTTACTCTCTTGGTGCAATACTGACTTTTTTTCTCATAAATAGGTTAAAGTTGCAGAGGGGTCAACGTAGTTAGAGGGACTCTAGGCAAAATTATACATTTGAATCACACAAAATATTACTGTCTAAATATAAAGTGTAGCTTCACTGGACTTTTGGGGTTGAAGTGTGTAAAAGACCAAGGTCATCTGGAAGAGCTTTAAACCCTAATTAACTTGCACTCTCCTCTTTTGAATATATTTCCTTATAATATCTCATCACCTTTTGCCCTTTCCTAATGGATTTGTCAGTTTCTCTATGATGTGTCTGCAGATTTCAAGGAAAAAGCTGCTCATTTCCGATGACATTTAACAGGATAATCATATGCAAAATCTGTAAATTTGACTGTTATTCATTTGCTTTAGAAAGGACTCTCCACTGCTCTTGAATAAATGTGTAAAAGAAAATATCTGAAGAAACAAAGGTGGACTTGGTGGAGCTTTTCATGATGAGAGCCTTTCCCTTGTCAGTTAGAATGATGGGCACGCACTAATGAATGCAATTAGACTAATAAGCAGCAGATTTCCTGATAGTAAAACACGGCTAATGCTCCCACTCCCACTGCCATCTTGTAGTTTCATTAGATGAGAAATGAAAGGCCTTGAGATTAGACAATGAGTCCGTCTGACACCTGTGACTGAAGAGAACCTTCAGCATTATTAGGAGTTCAAGGAGAAAGACTTCCAGATGACACGCTCCATCTTCTAAAATAAAAAACACCACATTAACCTCTTTTTAATGAAAGTAAGCTAAGAAAAGTGAGACGTTTTCACTAGTCTTGCAGCTACAGTTGATCACAACAGGGGCGCCAAATACATTCTATTGATAGTTGCAGCGATTGTCGGATTTCAATTCATTTTCTAATCTGCGTTATTAATACTATGGAGCCCATAATGGGAAAAAGAGTTCTACTATTTGTACTTCTAAGCCTATTCAAATGCATAACATGGAAGCAGATATGCCAAACAATTAATCGGATTGATCGTAATTAATCCATTATTGAAATAATAGTCGATTAATCAATAGCTGGAGTAAAGTGACTCAAAAAAAGGACATTAGGTGAAAACAAAAAACATATTCAGAGTAGGAATTAAGCTAAAACTGTTCTATACATTTTGCATGTAAGTAAAAAAAAAAAAAAAACTCCTTTTCCTGTAAATATGTTTTAACCAAAACTAATCAAGTGGAATAGTTTTAGTTTCACTTGATTTAAATTTACTAAAGAAATGCTGTCATTGCATTTCAGTCATTAAAGGGTTTATTTTTTTATTTTAAAAAGAAGTTGAATTATTTGTTTATTTCCATCTTTTTGCGGAATCTTTAGAATGTGTTATTTTTTTTATCTGATTAATCAATTAATCATCATAATAAATTCATAGATTAATTGATTGCTAAAATAATCATTAATTGCAGCCCTACAAATAGAAGAGAATAGTTTTATTTCAGCCAAAACTGGGCAGGCAAGTCAGAAACCCTTTAAATTTCATTCTCAAATTGTTTGCAAAGGAAGATCTGCCTTAAAATAGTGGTATTAAGAAAACACTGCATCTCTCTGACGTGGTTTCTCCATATTTAAAATAACTAATACGTCTGATTAGGGGTAATATCTGGCCATGTTTATGCATGTTAGAGAGATGCTTTTATTTTTTTCTTGATAAGTGAACATACCATAAGTAAGTTCTCCCAGATTGTAATTCCAAAAAAAAAGTTCCAGTTTTTTAATAAAAAAGTTTTGCACTTGGATGAGTTAGTTTATTGGCTGAATAAAAACTGGTTTGTTTCGCAAAACTGCAGTAGAACTGTGTTTGTTTGTATCATACGAGTCACATGATCAACAACTGGATGTTGCCAAACCATGAAGAAAGAAGATGACAAGAAGTACTTGAAGGATCATGTTTTTTTAATGACTTATCACGTGAACAAGCTTATTCACATGTAATTTTAATTGCATTTCTTATTTAATCAAAACACCACGAGTGTGAAACAGTTTTTTCAACTTTAGCGGAATATTGGCAAAGTTTTGCGCTCATTTGCAATGGAAAAGTAGCTACAGACACACCTACAGTTTAAGCTAAAGTAAGACTTCCTGTTTGTTTTTCTAATGTTATTTCTACTTTTACTTGAGTAAATGTTTGGCTACTCTACCCATCTCTGATTTTGACCCGTCTGAAACATGACATGACTCTACTCACCCCTTGCTCATCCAGTTTGAGGAGCTGCTCTGGGACTTTGGGAGAGTTGAGAGACAGCCTGAGACACTGGATGTTCAGTTCAGGGATGACGTATTCCAGGACTTCCTTAAGTGGCAGGCCGCGGGCCGTTCCATGCCTCGCCGTGGATGGAATGGCATCCTCCAGGATGGCTCCACGGAGGGTCGTCAACTGGTGGAAAAGATAAACAAACAAGATTTATTCTGCGAAATTCAGTATGTAACTTCTGGCTCTTCTGTTACATGTGCTGCCCTGTTATTCTGGCTGGTTGCTCGGTTGCGACGCCTCCGAACTACATTAAGGACTCAAATTTTAAATTATTAACACAGACTAACAAGGCAATACACGTTGAGTGATCTTCCACTATTAACCCCATTAATGTGCCAGTCAGAAAAAACACACAGTTTATAAACCCATGATGTTGTTTGGAACATCAAAGACATATTTACACCCATAAATCCCGTTTCTGTCCACACTGACTATGGACATTAGTGTCAGTATTCAATGGCCATCTGACGGAAAGGCTTTCTGAAAAGCAGATTACTTAACAGACTTAGTGCAGCAGGGAGAGTGAGATAGGCAGTGGTGCAGACAGTCAGAGAGGGCATTGGGGCTAAATGAGAGGAATTAACTCAAACAGACGCTCCAGTGGTTAGGAAGCTAAAACATTGTCTGGATGCAGCCTGCATGGCCACCATGACCCAGATACATTGCTTCATGGCCGCCTGGCTTCAAATCCAGAACGGTGCTGGATATCGGTGACATTTCCCTGCCTGACACATCTGTTGCACCTGAATAATTCAGTGAGTGAGACCAACCAGCATCAATCAAGGAAAGCTTTTGCTGCACCAGACTGTGCATCTCAGTTTTTGGATTAATCACGTTGTGGGAGCATGTGTGTGCAAGCTCAGGTGTGTGTTAAAGACAGCAAGAAAGTGAATATGATCACCACCAAACCCTATTGACAGCTCTGGTGCCTGTATGACCGACCAGGACGACTGGAAACTTTGGGGAGCTCGGAGCAGATCTACTCTCACTGCTTGACTGAGCCCTAAGCTGGCTGATCTTAACATGCCGAATGCAATGACTTATGAAATACACATGTTGTTGCAAGTAAAAAATGAATTTTGCACCATGTGCCATCTGATCCCACTAACTTTTAACTTTCCAACAAGCAACAATCATCAGTGAAACCAGAGTTTGATGTGCAGACTTCTACCCTGGTAGCATATCCTGAGATTTGTGAGCTTTTTTACATAACATATCAGACATACACTCAATGTCTGAAAATTAAACGGAACCTTTTCTGCTTTAACCAGAGATGGGTAGACTACCCAGAAATTTCACTTAACCCTTTTAGACCTAAGTTTCAAATCTGCGCCTGGATATTTTTGCTTATTTTAATTGTACGCAGTTCTTTAAAAGTCCTGTGCATAAATATATTTGCCCATTTGTCCATAACAACTGCAACTTCCAATGTCTAGCAAGTTATATTTGAAATTTACTTTCTCTTAAAAGAGACTAATTTCACTGCCTGCTATGGCAGGGGTGAAATTACCGTAATAACTTGATATTGGCCGGAAAGAGCAATGTCTCCCCTTTCGGAAGCCGCTGGAATATTTCAGATAGAGCAAAGTGTCGAGGAATTATGGTACTGCAAATTTGGCTGGATCGTCGCCGCTATGTTTGGTCTGGAAGGGTTAAGTAGGAGTTGCATTACTTCAACATAGTTTTACTGAAGTAAAACTTAAAAAGTAGCTGTTTAAGTTAGGAAATAAATAAAATAAGAGTAAAAACGTAATTGGTAAAGAAGCTACTCAAGTACATAGGAACTGATCATTTAAGATATCCATCTTTTGTTATGAGTACCTTCTATAACTCTTGAAAATACATTGTTTCAGCCCTGCATCCATTTGTTAATTACAAGCTGATTTTTACCTGACTGGTTCTGAAGGTGATCCGGTAGTTGTACTGCATGCCTTCTTTCTCCTTCCCATCGTCCAGCCTCTCCCTGCGGACGCTCACCGCCACGGGTCCCAGATTCTCATCCACCCCGAAATAATTCTGGTGCTCTACAGACAAGATATAAAATCAATATTCACATGTTAGGGGTCAAGTCAACTGCTTTAAAAAATAAGAAAATAAGATTTTCATGACAAGGGTCGGTTACAGATATCAAGTTATAACAAGGACTGAAAAAACTTTCAAAAATGAAAACTTATACCATCTCACACTACGACTAACAAATTAAAGGAGCGCCACTCATTCTGAGTGAAATGTGGCAAACAGCTGACTGCAGACTCAACCACAGCAGATAGCCCAACTCACCAACTAATATCAGCTTTCTACAGTATACTTGCATTAATTTAATAAGGTTACATTTTATCACAATATTTGCCTCTTTACTTGGTGATTGTATGTTTTGCTTAAAGACTTTGAATGCAAAATAAATAATAATGATGAAAACCACATTATTATGGCAGTAATAATCAATATTTCAGCAGCAGTTTTGTTTTAAATAAAAACAACTAGAAAAAAAAACATAATTTGTTTTTTTTATTTTTATGCAAATACTGTAGAATTATATGTACTATGAAAATTGTTTAGTAGCCCATGCCTCATTAGATACAATGGCCTTGCTTACTAATCAGATTAATGGTTTCACACCAGCAAAGAATCATCCATCCATTTTCTACGCCTGCTTAATTCCGTCTGTGGACTGGAGCCTATTTCCAGCGGTCAAGGGGTGAAATGCAGGGTAGACAGAGGTCAACAACTATGCAATCACATACTCACACCTAAGGGCAATTGTAACGATCAATTAAGCTAGCATGTGTGATTTTGGATGGTGGGGTGAAGTCAGAGTGACCCTTATGAGGGGTCAGGCCATTTTGAACCCATTTGAATCCTTTTAAAACCATTTGCAACAGTAACAACAGTGTGAAGAACCTGTTTCACAAATCAGCAAACAGAGTCAAACAGCGCTTAGTGTGCAGTCTCTATGTTTATTTAATCAGAAATGATTTGTGGAAGTTTGTAGAACTTTCTTTCACTAAAATTATAGCTTAGCTGCAAAAAATTTGGGGCATGTTTACACCAGCTTTCCACATCTAGAGACTGAAATGTTCACCCTTTTTTAATTTTGCAAATTAGTTCAGTCAGATTGGGTGAAGAGCATCTGCGAATGTTCAAGTCTTACCACATATTCATAATTGGACTTGGGTCTAGGTCATTGTAACACATGATTATGCTTTGATCTAAACCATCCCATTTTATCTCTGGCTGCATTTTTAGAGACCCTTTACTATTAGATTCTCAATCCATCTTTCAAAAACTGATCGATTTCCCTGATTCTGCTACATCCCACATCATGTCACTACCTCTATTTTCAAAGTGACCATGCTGTATTCAAGTTAATCGTTTTCCAGCTCCACAAAAAGTTCAGTTTTTGTCTCATCTGACTAGAAAACCTTCTTCCATGTGTCTACTGTCTCTACTGCAGAAGACAAATCCTGTTGTCTTTCTATCAACATTTCACCAATTTTGCCTCTTTTTTATACATGCAAGATTTGTAGAGTTACCTGTAGTTCCTCCACAACTACCATTGACTTTTTGTCTCCTTCTCTGATTAATTATTATATTCTTGTATTTTTAGCTAGATGGCCATATGATGGCAGGTTTCCTCTCCAATTTTTGGCAGACAGATGAAACAGCGAGGCTCAAAGCTCCAGAAATTGTTTTTGAAGACTGTCTTAGAAAAGAAGTGTCTTCAGTCAGAGGCTTCTTCAAATTCACTATAACACAGACCGCTACAGGAGATCTTTCTTGCCCACAGACATTACCATCTACAATAATTCTTTGAAGAATTTTGAATTAATATGAGTTATAATTTTCCTTTGGGATCAATAAAGTATTTTTAAATTTGAATCGAATTGAATTTGAAGACTTCACAACTTTGTCTCTGATCTGTCTGCTGTACTTTTTTGGACTTCATGGTGCTGTTGGATTCTTAATGTTCTCGTTATTCTGGATTTTATTTGAGGGTAAATGAGTAAGTGGAGCTGAATACAAACAGACAACACAATTTTTGCCATGTATTTCCTTAGACTTTGTAATTAATACAATATTAAAAGTACAAGAAAACATTCTTCTGAAGTGGTCGATTCAGTTCTCCTGAAAATTTTAATGAATGTCTTTCTGTTTCACCCCAGAAACGTGTTACTTCCTTAACTGGAAAGTTGTATGGTCTACATGAGCCGAAATTAGATTTTATTTAAATGTACAGCAAGCTAATACAAGTTCAGGTGTTCCAGTTACTGTGAGTTACGTTAGATTGATTTCATGCTGTTGTGGAAGGTTTTCATGGTTGTTTGTTTGATTTGACAAATATTTCTTTATTTTGGATGCTATTTTCTTGCAAATGGAGGTGTTTTGGATCAGACTGTGCAGAGTGGTCACTGCTGTCTCTTTTGACATCTCAAAAATAAAAGACAGACAACGAAGAGTGAAAGTTATGGTTCTGTGTGTAATTATTTCGGTGTTGTAATACACAGGTGGCAATGTCCAAATGTCTCTCAGTCTCAGTTAAAACCTCCTACAGCAGGCTCCACCCTCCTACGACCGCAGATAAGATTAAGCAGGTATAGCTGATGGACGGGATTATTGGATGAACTCGCCAAGCAATTTGAATGAGTTGTTGATAAAAGGAGATTTGGATAAATTCTGAATTAAGTACAGAGTCAGACGATTAAGGGAGGGACAGTCATTAGTTCAATGACAGGTTATGTGAACAACGAGGAGCCAGACTAGAAGCAAATCTAACATATTTGATGCACAATCTCTGAATAACAGATTAGGTGAACCACTGATCCATGGAAATCCATCCCAAAATACCAACGGATATTCTGGAAATTTCCCAGAAAATCTCCCAAAGACAGACAGTTCACACAGAAATGAGTGAATCTGATTGTCCTGAATCTGATGAAGTGCATCTTTATTTGTCTAAGCACAATTATACAATCCTCTCACAGTTCAAGATGTCAATCAGCAAAGAAAAATTGTAATAACCTTATGTCCAGACTGCAAATGTGATGTAACAGATAAAATAATCAAATAAAACCTTCACCAAGTTAATTTTTATTCTTGCTCAAACAGGTTTACGATGTTTGAGCAAGACATAGTAATGCCAACTTGGTTGTTGAAAAGCAGAACTTTAAACATTTAGTCTTAAATCGACTGTTATAAAAAAATAATCATGAGTAATTTAGAGTGTGCAAACTTTATCTTGAATTTTGTACTGGACTTTCCACACTTATTGCTAATAAAATGGTAAATATAGTTCGGTTTTTATTTTTGTTTCTCATAAAGTGGGAAAAAAAATGTCTGAGGACAAAACATTTACCAAGTTGGGTTTTATTTACCAAATTGGGTTTTATTATCTGTGCTTGTCAATTTGCTCTATTTCTTTATATGGACATGGTATCAATGTTCCTAAATGAAATAAATCCATCAAATCACACATAAAAAACACAATACATTATTTCATTTTTAAAACTTAAAAAAATAACACCGCAATCACTTGGTGGTTCTTAAAACAGCTACTTTATTACTTTATCTGTAACTCAATGTAATTCCTGAATTTTAGCCATGAGGATCCAAAAGTGAACAACTCATCTTCCATCTTATATTAACAAATTTTGGTCTAAGAGGGTCTAGACTAAAAAAGTAGTAAAACCAGCATTTCTCATATTTAATCAGTGTATTATCTGTGGGTTCTGTCAGTCAGTCAAAAAGTAAAACTGTCAATGAGTTGGACAAAAACTTACATAAAAAATAAAGGACATTATAGAACTAAAAAATCAGTATTAAATTTCACTTTATTCTAGAAATTTAGATTTTTGTCTTTTAGATAATGAAATAAGAAGAAATATCTGAACTTGCAAACTTGTTTTTTATGCTCTCCTAGACAGATTCATATCAAATTCCAGACTTTTCCAGATGAAGAATGCATAAGAGTCTATTTTAGACATTTCTACCAGGTAAACCAACACGTCTGTACCTCTGTGCGTACGTTTGTGTGTGTGTGGACTGTGGACAAGAGTGGAGCTTTCTGAGCATTTTGCAGGGTCTTGAGCAAACACTCTCTAATCCGGCCTAAAGCTGAGGAGATAGACCTGGATTCAACAGACCACAAACAAAGATGTCAGCAAAGGCCTGTAGCGCTGACATTTGCACGGGGAGTTCAGCCACGGAGGTTTTGAATTCATGTCATGGAGTGTGTGTTGTCTGTGTGCCGCCAACATGAAAAGAAGCTACATAAATTATACATTTATTGCATGAAACCAGGTTGTTTGGTGAATGTGTGGCATGTGAGTGACAGAGGGCCAAGGGGAAATACTACAAGAGGCATAAGGTCGACGTCTAGAAGGCAACAAGACATCCAACAGCAACTGAAGGGTGAATGAGAGGTCAACATCTATTTTCAATCAATTTCTTTGACATGTCCCTGGTGCTCATCGCATGCTCCACACCATTTATAAAATGGATTACTTGACAATAATGTCAATTGGGATTTATTTTGGCTTCATCTCCCATCCTGCTGACCCAAAAGGTGCACAGATCCCTTGAATAAAAACCTACTTCTAATCCTGTTTTTATGTTAGGCTTACACTCGCTTTACTGAAAACCCTGACAAACCACATGCAACGTGACCCTGGCTGCATCCAGCAACGGTTAACCTGTTGGTCTGAAAACATATACTGCCCATTAGGAAATCCTGGGGTGAAACATCACAGTTTGCCAGAGTAAGATAAGCTGTAGTCACTCAGTAAGGTCAATGTTCAGTACAGGTTGATAAAAGCCTGCCATATAACACTGACACACGGTCAAGTTTATGTGAGAGCGCATTTGCTGTGAAGTGCAGGTGATGACAAGTTTGTCTATCCAATAAAACACCTCACAAAGGAAGGGCAAGGGCTAAATTCACATACTATGCAAAAGGCATCTTCTGAAAAAGCTGCATTATAATATTTATTTATAACCTTTAATTCACTTTTTGTCACAAACTTTCATTTATGTGATACACAAACACAAGGTAATCCAAAGTAGTGAATTGGAACAGTTTGCACATCCATTATGACAGAATAGGTCTTAATTCTCACTTCAACCTAAACCACAATTTGCTAATTTTTATAAATATTTGCTGAATATTCGTATTACCAAAATAATCTGCTTTAAAAATGTTTTTATTATAAATAGAGATATGAGAAAATGTATAATGCCAAGATTAAATTTGTGTCATTGCTGGTGGGGCCCTCCAAGACATTTTAAATTTTTTATGTGGCCTTGTGAAAAAAATTAATTGCCCACCCCTGATCTAATATGACGACTGAACCTTATGTTTGCCGTGTTCCCAACATGGGTTGCTGTAAACTGTAAAGGGTCTTCCTATGGCTTTCTTCTTGCAAATCCTCCATAGGGGTGAGATTTGCAGCGTGTTGGTTTATCACATAAATCCTAATAAAACACAATGTAGTTTACAGCTGTAACATGACAAAGTGTGGAAAAGTTCAAGGGCTAGGAATGTTTTTACAAGTGACTGTAAAACAGACAGTAAAGCAGAGAACTCTCTGTTGGTATTTAAGCAGCTAAAGCTCCACCTGTTATTGGACAAGCAATAAGTGAAACAACATCCCCCTTTGGATATGTGGTATCAGAAGTAGCTCCAGTCACGCCACACTGATGAGCATCTTTATGAAGAAGCTCAGACATACGAGTGTAAAAGGTGAAGCAGCTGTTTTCTGACGGGCTTAAAAATGGTAATTCAATCAGCTCTGGGCAGCAAGAACAAGAAGTGAGAAAAACAGATATGTTGCAGTGATGGGTCTTAGTCACATGGCATTTCAGCCGAATAGGTGTTTTAATGAGGAGCACCAAGACCTTAGCATAGTTCTGCTGACCCTGCAGCTTCATATGAGAGTTCCCACTCCCCACTGGTCCCTATGGGAAACAGCTGCAACACACCCTCATTCACCTCAGTCTTCTCACATGACTGATCAGAGTTTCTTTGGAGGGAGTGGGCTGAAATCTCAAGGAAGATTTGGATGTGTCTCTGTAAAAGCACATGGGCGACCCCAACACAAGCCAGCTATTGTTCTGGATGTTATTCCATCTGGTCCTACAGGAAGATATCTGACCTTATGAATGTAGGCAGATGTAGCTGAACTTGTATGATTCAAGAAAGGGCAAATGGCCTAAAGGACTCTGTATGGGCCGAACTGACGGAATCAGTTCTCGTTGTTGAAGATGCGTGACAAAAATTGTGTCATCTTGTTCTCAGCCTCATGTCGTCCGCCCCTTCATGTCACAACCCCTGTGGCAAACCTTTAGCCTCCTCTCCAGTTATTGTGTGGTTAGTCTGAATTTCATGGGTGTGTTTATGTATGCAGGTAACAGCTCTACACAACTTCCATGAGTCGCTGCTCTGACTATCTATGCAAAGTAGGAAGGACCGTTGGGTAGCACAGGTAGATAGAACAGCAGTTTTTCAGTAAGAGATCAGATTTTGAGGCCGTGAGGAATACGTACTGAAATATTAAACTCCCCCTGCTCAGGTCTAGTCTGATGCAGCGGGAGAATGGCTCACCAATGCTTTTTTTTCTCAGTAATGAGAAAAATAAAATGAGATTTTCCGGTCCATCAATTATTTCCTCGTAATAGTTGTTCCTCAGCCATGATCACTGTGTTTACTGTACAGTTATAAACCACACATGGTAAAACATAATGACATATACAGCCAGGGCAGCTTGACTCGGTGTGTCTTGTGGACCATGAAAGGTTTGTGAGAAAGCAAAAATCACAAAAACATCTGACCGCACACTGTCAGTTCGACCTTGTCCCGACCATCCTGGACCCTTTAGTCATTGAATAGTTATCACAAAATCAGTGTAAATCACCCTTGTCAACGGCAATTTTCAGTAGTAACTCTTACCTCTTCCATAGAAGAACTTGTGGTAGTAGTATGCTCCAAGATCAATGTGCTCAATAATGTAGCGTTTCACCTTCTCCCTGTGGATTGGCTGGTTTTCTCTTGGCACCTCCAGTACAGAGACGCCAGAATTGGTACAGTGGGAACTGAGAGAGGACTCAAACGAGCAACTCTCCGACATGCCACTGTAATTGGCACTGTTGGCCCTGGAAAGGGAGATCTTCCTCTCCCCCTCACCGCCGATCTCGTTACGAAAATGCGGACAGCTCAGCACCAGGTTGTTGCTCTTTCCGTCCCCCTCATCCACGTCCAAGTTCTCCTTGGGATTCAGATCCTCTCTGCTCCCAAGCGGAGATTCGAACATGGGTTGATTTCCACTGCTGCAACCTGCTGCTCCACCGTCTCCAGGCACAGCAACAGTGCCACCTCCCAGCACTCCACCTACCGCAACCCCAACACCAGCTGAGGCGGCCGAAGCTCCAGTGGTGATGTTTTTTCTCTGGCTCAGGTTTGCCCGGCTTGCCACGGCTTCGCTGATGTTGAAAAGCACACTTTGGACATCATAGTGGGCGAAGCATTTCTGAAAGCTCAGGGGTCGCCGGTCGTCCTCTAAAGAGAGTCTCAAGGCATCACTTTCACTTTTAATGGTCCTCAGTCTCCTGAACAGAGAAGTTTCTGTTGATTCTGATTTAAGACGCCTCATAAAGGACTTTTCCCGTTCCCGGCTGTAGAGGAGAGAACTGTCTATGTAATCATAGCCTGGAATGTGGACTATCTCTCCCCGGGCAATCTGTGCGGCTGTCTGTAAGCTTGGGGACAAAGAGGCATCACAGCGTAACAACTCTGGGAATCCAAGAGGCGGTATGCTTCGGTGATCCAGGTTGTCGACTCTGTAGCCTCTGAGCATGGTGAAGAAGCCGTCCCCACCGAGGCCCTGGCGGTCAATGGAGGACGTGCTTCCATATTCACGGTGCAGAGAGGCTCCGGTGTTGGGATTGACAGCGTTCTGGTCCATTATATCCTCAGAGTCAATGTCACTAATGGTGACATCACTGTTGCTCCGCTGTCGGATTGGGTGGAGACCCTTTAAGGGAGAGTGGCAGAGAAGGTCGCTGAGTGTGTATTTGTCAGTGTAGTCCACTTCCACACACACTGCCTCGCCTTGCTCCAGTAAATCCACAGAAAGATCCTGCTGTCCGTTCTGGAAAACCGGAATGACACTCTGGTAATTGGGTGAAGGCCGTACATCCCAGCCATCTTTCCGTGGCGGCCATTCTGTCACCCTAGCCCTGACGCCCATTTTGGGCATGGCAGGAGTACCGTTTGTTTTCCCTGCACTGTCGGGTTTCACCTGCATACTGGAGGCCGGTGGTCCCATGCTGCCATTCAAGGCCTTGAGTTTTCTGCTGAATAACTCCTCTGACTGCATGGCTTTGGAGTATTCTTCAGGGTCTCTCACAAATCCCACAAGGGTTGGTTTGTTATCTGTCCCAGGGCTCAAAATACTCATATCCTGCTTGCAGATTCTTTGAAGAGCAAACTTTCAGGAAGCGTCTTCATCATGTCATGTGGCTGGAGGGGGATCTCCTTTCCTCAGTCAAAGAGAGAGCCGTCATCATAACTCACACAGGATGGGTGGCATCACTACCAACACTTCAGGACGACAAGGACACTCAAGAACAGCAGAGTCTCTTCTTACAGGATACCACCAATACAGAAAGGCAGTTGGAGGAGTCGGATCTGCAGAAGAGACAAAAACAAAAGAGAAAACTGAGCACACAGCAAGTGAAAATTGTTCATTTTAAACACAAAAGCATTTCTTCCCCGTCATAATTAAGGTACATTCAGCTGAGCTGCATAAATGATTTTGCAGCTGATCTAAATCATAGCAAACCTTTATAATGGGGTAAAATTGAGGCTGTATTAGTTTATGAGCTATGTAGTCTGCATTACAAAATACTGCTAATTAGTGAGATGGGAGGAGAGGGTGCCATTATAGGTTTACAACTAGATAGATATACATTGTTGTTGCTGTGTGCAGCCAGCACTGAGCAGATGGTAGATAAGCAAATCACAGTAACACGAGGCAGATGTTCACTCAAATGTTTGCATGCCAATATCTGATCCTACCACTTGCACCATCACAAACTTAAAAGATTATAAAGAAATGGTTTTGTTAGAATTTATTGTTTCACAAGATTATTGCTGTGGGTATTAAAATGCAAGCTATCTGGGGCAGATTGTAAAGGAAAGCAGTAACTGATCACGCTTTGTCACACTCCACTCAGCAGCCTTAACATCAGAAGACAATATTTGCTCAACACTCTGTGGTCAGATATGCTGGGAAACTGAGGACACAGGCAGACAAAAGCCTAATATCAGCAGTTTTACTTATTAACCAGAACATCTGAGGGCAAAGAAAAGGGAAGTAAACATTGGTTTTCTTGTCCTTGAAAAACAGCCTTTATTTCTTCTTGGGGATTTCCAGATAGACGTCAAATATTAGGTCCCCCCTCTGCAGCCTCCTTAAAAAAAGATGCAGCTCTTTCAGACCTCAAATAATGCAAAGAAAACAAGTTAATATGTATTTAGAAACAACAATACTAATATTTTAACTCAGAAATCAATATTAGGTGGAATAACCAGGAGGTTTTCAATGGGGTTCAATGCAGCAGTCTCTTCATTTTTTACAGAGCTGTATAAACAAAAGATATTGTAGTCAGAATTGTGGCAAAAAAACACCACATTATATCACATTTATTTCAACTAATTGCCCAGTTAGCATATTTTTAAATGTTCAGTAACAAGTAATTGGGAGTTAAATTCAACTCAAAAAATTTTGCTGCTAGTCTATTGTTTGTAAATCTACATGTGATGCACAAACAAACTTAGCCAGAGTCATATGGACCCGTCTATTTTTGTGTAGACAACTTGCAAAACTGAATAGTTAAAGATGCACAACGATAAATAGCTTAAAGTAAAAAGAAGAATTTACAGCGTCTCAAATTTACAAGAAGTTTAAAACACCAATGATTCCTGCCTGTCTGTATGCTGTGATCTGTTTGATTCACTGTTCACATATGTCTTTCCAAACACCTGTCCATGTGGGAGACAGCTATGCTGAGAGCAGCTGAAGTACTAGTCAAAGTAAAGCGCTAAGATAATGTAGAACACAAAACACTTTGTTTGTAGTTTATTTTAGATGGACAGAATGTAAGTCAGTCTAAAGCATCAAAAGAGCAAAATTTATGAAGCAGAACTTTTATCTGTGACTTTTGTCCACACATTAGTAATGAGAAGTAGACTGAAATATGCTTTGAGCCAATGTCCTGTCAAAACACAAAAATAATGCTAAGATTAGTCAAGTATATAAAAGAGAGTACACATGCAAACATTTCCCAAGAACTTCAAAAGCACTCTTATATGAAGCAGGGGAACTTTTCTGCAAGTTTTGTCCACATATTGTTAAAAAGAACTACACCAAAACATGTTGAATTACTAAATTATTAAACATAAGAGGATAAAGATGCTAACATCAGCTTAGCATTCCAGCAAATAAAAACAGTTTCCAGGGGCGAGATGTGAGTTTATCAAAATCTGTAGCTCATGAGTTAGATATAAAAACAGAAGTTAAAGCAACATTACAGAAGCTTTTATGACCTTGCTAACCCCGTGTGGGAGCGGCATAATGTTATAGATATACTGCAAGAAAAAAATAACTGGCTAGTGGATAGATTGATCAACTTTCCATGCTACTACATGTGTTTTACTTTGGGTCTATTAGGATTATATAAGTGAGATTTGTCTTGGGGTTCCTCTCTTCAAACGCTTGTGTTTGAATTAAGGATCATGCTGCAGCAGATCTGGCTAATGAGTCTTCAGCTCTGACCTAAATGCTTTTTTCCTTGTTCTTTGGAGCTCATGGTGTGCACCGCATTAATGTGAAAACTGCTCTGAGTTATCCAGTCATCCTTCCGCATCACAGAAAACATGGTTGCAAATGATCAGTAAAGATAATAAGCTAAGCTGAAGCTTCTCTCTTCCTAAAGTTCAGCTGTAAACACAGCAGATGAGTGTCGCTTCGTGCCCTAGTCTTCACCTCAAATGTTATCTTTTAGTGTGAAAGCTGCAGATCTCACGTAATTGTTTACATTTGTCAGCAATGTTTGCCATCAAAAAGGAGCATAGCCTTTTTGAGAAAGGGAAAATGGTTCACAATGAGATTAGTTGCAAGCCAAACCCAGACAGCATACACACAGGAGGAAACATTTTAATTATAAAGTAAAGCACTCACAGCTTCCTGCATGGATGAAATACAGGTTAATGCATGCATGCATGACCCAAATATGTAAGGGAAACATAGTAATTGCTCATGTAGACTAAATCATTGGGAGGCTGTTTATGAACTCGGTTTCAATAACCAGCAATAAAATGCGACTTAATGCTGCGTCTCATTTATGGGTTCGAGAGGACAACACGTTACAATCTTGTGCAACGTGAATGCATAATGCAACGATGTGCCAAATAATGAATAATGCAACATGTGACCCATTGCAACATAATGAGCATTACAAAAGCAGAATATCAACACAGATCAGATCTGGATTTGAAAGGGTCAAATGGGCAAACATGACTTTAAAGTGTTTGTTTTTGTTTCCTTTACATAGTGAAACAGGAAATATTTAAGTATCTGAATCTACTCCCATCAGTTTGATGTTAAATTTAAAATTATAGCTTAAACTCTTGGTTAGAATTAATATATAATGGAAGAAATAACAAGAAAACAGTGAGTTATGATCCAAAAACATAAGTTATCCACAATGCTTTGCAAAAGTATTCCTAACCTTTTCACTTTTTCCCCATTTTGTCACAATTAAAACATAACTAAGTTTAAATTTTAATCCTACACACTTTGCATCACACAAAAAAGTTCACAAGATTTTTATCTTCTAAGACGTTTATCAAAGTGATACTTTTCATTGAAGTTGTGACAAGGAGCAGAAGCATCTCCAGCCAAACTCTAAATGTCACATGTTGACCAAATGCTGCCTCTTCACACTCACAATTAGGGCAGGTAACAGCAAAATGTGGCACCGGTGCATGAAGCGGGATCAGAGTTGACCCTCTAACAGAGACGTTTCTTTACTTCTGGCTGCGAACAGGAAGAACAGAGACACTGACAAAGACACTCACATGCTGTTTTGTTACAAAACAGCATGTCAGACCTTTCGCTGCTGCCAGTGAAAAAGATACCTTAACATATACCTTATACATATACCACGGTCCATCTGGGATAAAAAGCATTATGCTGCTATTAAATGCTCAGCTCAAAAACAGAGCATTCTGAGTGAATTTTCTTAAACTCTTGTTTACCAAAGACTAATAAACAGCAGACCAGACTATTTATGTACACACAGTCCAGCATGTGTGCGTTTCTGTAGCTAAATGGGGTCAAATAGTGTCAAAATTGGCCCTTATTTCATGTCAGAGATAGGACAGGATAAGCCAGGGAACATGGTGGTGTGTGTTTCCTTTGCTTTTCCTCTATTAGCTATTTTCCCCCACCAAAATGATTGATGCCATCAGTTATAACACGTCTCACTCTGCATCCAGCCCACAGTTCCCACGACCAATGGAGAGAGCTACTTGGTCAGCAGATTTCCTGCTGGAGTGTGACCTGAAGGCTGTTTTCTGTCCTTTCTTTTGTTGCCGTCTGCACAGGAGAGGCAACAGATGGAGGGTGGGAGGTCTGCTTTTCCAGCAGCCCTCTGCTAACTGGAGTAATGCACTGCTATTAGGCCTGTTTTAGGCACAGGGCCTGGTGTATAAGGAGACTGGATGGAGATAGGGAGAGACATGGAGGCCTAATTACCGTAAAGAACTCATTTTCTGTCTCTGATGTTGGATAGTCTGTCTTTCATCTTGGTTCATCCAGATGAGCCGCCCTGCAGTTCAGCCAGGTCTTAAAATAATCCCCTGACATTGTGGCCTGATTAAAGGCTCCATAGATATTAATACACTGTCAGAAAAGTGGGTACATTCAGTCCACCACCCTGAGATTAATGCACTTCTGTTGCTAGAAGCAGACTTCAACTGAACACGATGTAAACCGATTGTCGCTACCCATGTTCTGATCAGGAGTTTTTCTCAGATTCCAATATTGATCCAGTCAGATACTTATCTACAATAAAAGAAATATACAGTATATAGCTTGAAAATTTAGTAACTTTCGAAACAAATGTGGATAAATCTGCTTTACTCACCCATCAATGATATTCCAGTTGTAGTAATATGTGTTTTTCTTAACAGCGACTGATATTTTGTCTCAAAATAGTAATTTCCTGAAAAGAAAACTGTCTACGCTACAGCTAGCATGTTTACTTTCTGTTTTGATATGAATTACTGATGATTATACATATATATATATATATATATATATATATATATATATATATATATATCTATATATAGAGTCCGAGAGTCTGAGGATTTGAGTGTCATGAGACTGTGTGAGTGAGAGTTATATATATATATATATATATATATATATATATATAGTGTCCGAGTGTCTCAGGAGTTGAGTTTCATCAGACTTTGTTACAGATTGAAATTAAAATGTTGCAATCTATAGAACAAAAAAAAAAAAAAAACATTCTTGGAACTGGACCAGGATTTCTCAAGTTAACTAGCACAAAGAAGCAAAACTTGCCAAAAGTAAGTTTTCTGGATATTACTACAGATCTAGGGTTTGTTGAAACTTCAGGCTGCCATTTCAAAATATACTAGCAAAATCTGAAAAATGCAAAAGTAAAAGAAATGAAAACCACTAAACAAAGGAAGTACAAGATTGTCCCTATTTATGTCTAAGATTATGTCTAACATTTTTGTACCTAACTAACATGAAGGCACCAAGAGACCAAACGGACAGAAATGTCCAGAGAGACCCTATTGATGTATCTGAGCCCAGTATTTTTCAAATGTTAATGAACCACTGAGTGAAGCTGATATTGCACAATTTTTAGCAAAGTGGATGGTTCATGTACAAAGGTGACCAAAACAACATGTCTGCACAAAATATCAAAATTTGCATAGATGTCACAGGAGGATTTTATTGCATGATCCTGACTCTGCTGACTGCATCGCTTCAAACACTTAAAAACAGTATTTAAGTTATTTTAAAACTAAATTCCTCTAAAATGTAAAACTTTTCACTACATCCGATCAAATGCACATAACATCAAAGCCAAATATGTTTTTTGTTTTTTGGGGGGCTGACAGGGCTGCCGTGCCACTCTGAGCCCGAAGGTGAAAACAAGCCTGTGATTAAGGTCAATTACATTTAATGAAGCCTTGTGTAATTGAGTCATAAAAATGCTCCTCTGTTTGCTGCAGACAGGAAGTCATCACCGGCCTCATCCCCAAGATGACGAGCTAAAACCGTCACCATCTTCCCCCCTCTGCAGCCGAGTCAGATACAAGCCAGGATGATTACTGAAGATTTCCGGCTCATGCTCGTCATCATAAACTGATTCAGGCAGCGCTGCCACGTGGAGCAAATTTACAGCTTCTTCCCAGCTCACGCATTAGCCCATTTGTCTCTGTTCCAGTTACCTGCCTGCCGTCGTCTTCTGCGGAGACGTTGCATCCCATCAGACGTCACATTGTGTTCATCGTTAACAGCCAGGAAGGAAAAGAATCCGAGTGGAAAGAAAACAAGCCTGAAGGTGAACTCTTTATGCCTTGCTGCCCACTATTTGATTCCTCAATATACTCACAATAAAAACAATGAATCACTCGCAATGTCACTCCATACTCAAAAATGATCAAGTCCACCCTCCAAGTACATGATTTAAAACTGCATAAGAGCTCTGCTTTCAATCCTTCACAGAATAGCATCTGTTTTCAAAGTTGTAGTGGAAACCGGAGGTGTGTGTGAGTGTGTGTGTGATGCATTAAATTCATCACACTTGCAGTAAGAGAAAGACGGAGGGTCACATCTGTAACTAGACACAGCCATTTTCTAGTTTGATAAAAAAAAACACTTGTGTTTCTGCTTCGGTGGAGCAATTCTTCAGTCTAACTGGGTTACTGTGAAGTAGAATGCGAAGTTAAGAGGAGAGTAGAAAGTGGTGGGGCAGGAAGAAAAGAGTTGGGCGGGAGTTTTGCCAAATCTCGCTCAAAGCGTTTTCTTCAGTTTAACCGCAGATGCAATTAATTGGGCAATGTTAGCCTTAAGAGTTCATTACTGGGGCCTGGGAAACCAGGCATGCCTTCTTCCCCAAGTGTTTCCATAACCAGAGAGAACCCTTCTGAAGGGGTATTAAGACTTTCTAAGTGTGTATCTGCACCACCGCTCGCACTCGCTGATGCTATGAAAGTTTAAATCAAAACGCACCATTCAGCTTCTCACTCTTTTATCTGCAGCTCCAACAATTCAGCGTCGCAACAGGGAAGAGTCTCCCAATTAGCGCTGATGCCAAAGCCTCTCCATTGATGACAACCCCCTATCCCGTCTTCCTTCGCACAGCAATGCCTCAGTGCATCTGAACCGGTAAGAGCCCAGTCCTCTAGCTCCACCCTTTCTTAGAGCTCCAAAAGGAACACCCACGTGTGGAAGCATTGCCTGCAGGGAGTAATGCTGAGATTTTAATGACCAGTGTGAAAGCAGGGTCACACCCTCAGTAGGAGGTACAGAAACCAATGAAATTAGTTGCACTCAGCTCCCTCTGATATGTGGAAACAAGCAAAATACACCCAAACTCATCCGAAAATATCCTAAAGGATTGCAAGTGTTTATTTAGGTTAATCAGGATTGCATGACTTACAGAATTTAAGCAATCCAGCAACATCATCCATTAGTTAGGAAGTAGAGATATGTCTCTCACAAAGGCCAGGAATAATGGACAGATAGGAAACCCTTACTGGTAAATCTGCACAGTACATGTGTCTGTTTTGTAGACTGAGGGGATATTTGCAGCACATTTGAGTTGTGATGCTCATGAAAATCCTGATTTAACCCGAGATGCAGAGACGTCACTTTCTTAGAGCAGCATATCGTCAATCGCCATAGAAACACAAGGCAGATAGACAATGGTGTGACAGGAGGAAAAGCAAATGTTTGCTTTTAAGATATGTCAAAAATAAATGCATCACATTCCTGGCACTCATTTCACTGCGATATTTAGACTGCTATTCATTTCAAAACCAAAAAATATATACCTACACTTTTGAAGAGTTTAACACAGAACACAAACCGGCTAATATTTGGGTCTACATCTTAAACACGACTGAGTCTACTGATCAGCAGGAATTAATGAGAACAAGACTTTGCAGACACTTTTACATGTTTTTATCTGCATACCGTGAAAATAAAAAGCCCAAAGCAGGGATTAGCTTGTCTGTTACGGACCTGTTGGATTGCCTGTGAAGACACAGAATGTTTTACTCTTGAATGCATAATGCGCCCAAGTCTTTTCATTTTGAATTATTCATCTGCCATCTTGTCTTATGCTTTGCACAAGGATTCCCCAGCCAAAAATCATCAAGCTTTCTCTGCCACTATAACTAATTTTGCAGGGCGATAAATTGTCCCAGTAATTATTGAGAAAAACTATAACATTGTTGGTTTGATTTTCAAGTAATGGGATAAAAAGGAAAGTTTGTCTACACTAGAATTGAAACAGGACAACCAAAAACAATAAATAAAAACCTACACACAACAGAAATCATAAATAAAATGGATTATAAAGTCTGTAAACAAAATTGACAGTCAGAAAATATTAAATATCAGAAGGGAAGATTTTATGAAATCAACTGATTAATTGCTAATTGCATCAGACTTAACCACAATCCACCTTATCAAGAACAACCAAAATCAATGCAACCCAGGGTTTCTCCCAGTGTATTATAAGCCTGGCAGGTCACCAGGCTCTACTTGTGGCCCCACCAGGCAAAATCTTTTTTAAATGTTTGCATTTTTAAGACTTTATGGTTGATTTTCAGATGTTAATCTTCCAATGCCAGGCTTAGCAAGTTTTCTGGGGGAAACCCTGAAGTCATTTAAAATATCTGCCCTGAACTCCAGAAACATCTTGAGAAACATAGAAAGCTGTGTACAGTACACATGCTTCCACAGTGAGCAACAATTAAAGGCTTTTTGTTTACATCTCAGCACACACAGACTGGACTGGACATGACCCAACGACAGCAGAACAATCAGCAGAGGAGATAAAAAAGGAGGTCAGCCAGCAATGAGTAAACATAAACCATCACTGTCCCTTCATTCCCTGGGTACCATGCCGCATACTGGATTGTGGGAAATGCCTACACTGATGCCCTCTTTGCCCCAGGTGCAGAAAACAGACGAGGAAAAAAAACATTTGAAAAACAAGGAGACTGTGTCTTTAAGATTCTTACCACCGACTGCTGCTTCTTAATCTGTTTCACCTCCAAAGACAAGACAAGAAATCTTTAAAAAAGATGTTAGTACAAAACTTCTGCTTCCCACGAACTGCAGACAAAGTGTGAGAAGTTTTCTGCCCAAGTTCCCTCCAACGGTCGACTCACCCCACCTAATCTGTCAACATCACTTCACTCGCACGTAAAATTAAACACGAGTTCTGTTTGCTTTGCTGTGGACTTTGGGGTTTGGACTGGTGGTTATTTGTAGCTGTGGTCTTTTATCCTGTTTTTCTACATCAGTCCCCCCTTGAGTCTGCTCTGCGTTGCACTGTCTGTTGCTCCATCTGGAATGTGGCGGCTCCACAGCTGAGGCTAACGCTCAGGGGTCATCCCATGTATGGACTGCTTTTTATGCAGTTGAGAAAACAGTAAGTGTTCACCCGACACAAAGTGCAAAATCGTAAATTGTTTTTATTTCCTGCCCACATTCAAACGTCTTAATATCTACCAGATGCTGCTGCAGACAGAAAAGGAGCAGATTCCAGCACAAAAAGGTTTTTTAAATTATGGGATTTAAATGAACAAGAGAGCAGAAGGAATAGCCTTTCACATAACGGAGCTTTGTGTTTTTGTCATGACACAAATAAGGCACAAAAGTTTTCAATTGATGATTTAATTTATTGTATTACCGAAACTTTCTGTCAACACAAAGTCGAAGCGGAAGACTTAATCAACATCATGTGTCAATTTAAAGAAATTGATATCTATCACCAAATGGAAAACATGGAACAATGGTGGCTGGCTTTCGAAAATTACTGCAAAACCTCATTGATGTCTCATCAAAATTACCTAGAAACATTTAAACCACTGTAGGCCTCAACTGAAGTCTGTTTTTATGACACAACAATAAGAAAGAGGCTGTGTGAAAACTGAGATTCCCAAGGCAAACATCACTGCAGACCAAAAAGAACACAAAGACCCATCTTACATTTACAATGTTGAGGAATTGTGGGACTGATGAGGCAAATGTGCCCATCTGGTTTTAATCTTAAGTCAGATTTTCAGAAGAAGACCTCATTCTAATAGTCAAACATGATGGTAGTAGTGTGATGGTCGGTGGCTGCTATGTTTCTCCAGTTTTACTTTTTGTAACTTATGGAACTGTCTGTAGGAGAAAATCCAAACGTTTGGAGGTCGGTGTCCCTAAACCACCCATCGATTCATGCAACGGACACTTGCATAAGCATTAGTTTAGCAATCTGGTGTGAAAACCCTCAGGCTGCAATTGTTATCTTGAGGTCTTCTAATTAAAAAAAAAGAAATCTATAAACAGCTTTGTTAGCACTGGACACTGGTCACAGCCATTTTGAAACAAAGAAACAACGGGAACTAGGTGCACAATAAAAGGGTCCGATGTTTCTTTAAAGGGAGTTTTCTGCAAAATCACCTTTTTTTAGCTTTATATTGTGTTATTGTTATTTTCTATTGCCTCCCATCTGTTGAGCTTATCTTACAAACTACTTCTCAGTCCAAAACTCATAGGAACGGTTGTAAACGGCATTATGGAGGAGCGTTGTTGTGATGACATGCTGAAAGAATAGCGTTGTTAAGAGCAGGAGCTTCTTAAAGAGAAAAAAAAAGTCCAATTTCAAGTCGTTAAATTGCAAAGTCGGATTCCTTTTAATAGAGCCAGCCCAAAGCAATGCGAGTTAAGCGGCTGCTTAGGGCCCCATCACCACCAGGGGGCCCCAAGAGCATCATTTGATTTTATTTTGTAGCGATAGATTGCACATTTTACACTGTCTACACTTTCTGCTCCTTAATATTGATTAATATTCCTAAGTACAAGTAAGTACTCCTATGACTTGCTAAAAAGTTGCTTGTAAGCTAATTTTGTCCTATTTCAAGTGTACTAAGATATTTCTCTAGAAACCAGACTAAAAATACTTGGTAAGATTGCGTGTTTTTGCAGTATGAGCTAGTAAAAGTAGGTATTGTATATGCATAGTGTAGCCCAGGAATGATGAAGTATCTAGTTTTGAGAGTTAATATGAGGCACCTCAAAGTAAACTCTGCTTAGGGCCCCAAAAGGGCTTGGGCCGGCCCTGCCGTATAAGTCAAAGTTGACATATACAGTTGCTGGTTTACACTGTAAAATGTCTGTTCGCTGACACTAATCTCCTTAAAGTCTAAAATAATTTATCTTCATTGCTTCACTCATGATTTTTCACAACTTGGGTTGATCAAGAGTTTTGCAGGCAAACCCCCCCCCCCAAAAAAAAACACAAAAATGTGATTCAGTTATAATCAAGTGATTAAAAATATCTTTTTGGTTTCAGCCAGCGCCGATGTGGCTATGAGTTTATTTGCATTGAAAGCAGTTAACTGTGTTCAGGACTGGTTTTAAGGCTTGACTCAACTTTAATACAAGAATTTAATAGGATTTATATTTGTCTAAAACATCTCCTATGCTTTTTAACTCATTTGTACATTGTTGCATGTCAGGAGTTGTTTTGGGTTATGAAATATAACCCAGTTTTTAGTCTTTTAAAGGCACTAAGTGATTTCTAGCACAAAATTAAAATGTGCCAAATAAATTGGTTCCTGTGTTCTAAGGTTCAAGTGCCAGATATTGGTTTAGGATGACCTTTATGTGCAGAGATTAACATAATTACTAACAACTGGGAACTGAACTCCAGTCAAATAATGACATAAATAACCTGTGAATCTGGGCGAGACCTTAAAAATCTTGGTCCACAAAACAAAGGGCTGTTCTTGTTGAGCTACTTTGAACCTCATTTCATACGGTACAGCCATGTTAATGCTGGCTGTGCACATGAACAGAGCTCCTCTGGGTTGAACTGAAACTGGGAGTCTCTTCCTGGTTGCACTGCCAACTGGCTGTGAGCCCAGCGCCTGCCAGGCAGCACACTGCCATTGTCCTTTAGATGTTTCTGGGTGATCTGAGAATTTAAATAGACTGGACAACATATACCCTTTTCATTTTTTACATTCCTAAGTACAAGTACTGACAAAGAACAAGAACTGTGATGAATATTAGGTGAACAAAGCAGCTAATTGGCAGATTAAAGTGGTGTTGAAATCCTGTCGCGGACTGGGAGGGCTACATGGCTACCATGGTAACAGGACTGGCAAAGCATTGAGTTTCTGGGAAAGTTAAGTACACTGCAAAAATAATTCTAAATTTTTGGTCTAGTTTGTTGTGGAAATATCTTCTTCACTTAAAACAAGACAAAATTAACTAAGAAGTAACTTTCCAGCTTATAGTTAAAGGAGTTTGTTTTAAGTCAATGATTCCTTAATATTGATGAGAAAATATTAGTTCCACTGGCAGATTATTTCTCTTGTAGTGGAACCAGTGGAGCTAGTACTTTCTCATCAATATTAAGGAATTTTAAACTTATCCTGCGTTCACACCAAACACGTTTCGCGCGTCAAAAACATGTCTGACGTTTCAACTTGTGGGTGTGTGCACTTTGAAGTCAGACACTTGACACTTATGCTGCATTCACACCAAACGCATTTTGAGCATCAGGTGCATCAGGTTTACATTCAAAGTGTATGTGGACGCACATCAAACTCTCAAAACGCTTGAAACGCTTCAACCACACAGCGCCAGATGAGCAAAACGCGCCACTATCTCGACAGGCGTCCACATAGGCTTTGAATGTAAACCTGACTCGCCTGATTCTCAAAACACATTAGAAAAAGCCCTTATATCTTGCTAAAAAGTTACTTTTAAGTTAGTTTTGCCTTATTTCAAGTATAATAATATATTTGCCCTAGAAACTAGACAAAAATGTTTGGTAAAATGTTGTGTTTTTGCAGTGAAGGGCTACCGTGACCATAATAATCTTCTGACATCAATATTTTAGTCAACATATTGTATTATATTATGAGTTCTTCTTAATTTTATTTCACTTTTCTAACAAAGGTTAGAAAACAAACAGCCGATAGAGTGACTCCCTCTCATCTACTAAAGTTTTCTAAAGTTTGGAAGTAATTAAAATTAGGTGATGATAAATGGGAGTCTTTGGACACCTTGTATATCCAGAGGCTGCAGATGAACTGACAGTAAAGACAGAGCCTAACTTCCTCCAGTTTAAATCAAATTTAGTTGAGTAATCAATGCGACCATTAGTCAAGATCCACCATTAGGTTCATTTATTTGAAACAAACAAGCTACAAGCCACAATAAAGCAAACGGAATTTACTGTTTATTAGATATGCTGCTGTTTTTTAAAAATATTAAATGTACACAACTGCTAAATTTAGTTGTGGCTTTTAAGCGAACATTCCTATTGTGCTGAGTAATATATCGCTTTACTGTGGTTTCAAAGCAGTGTTAGCATGATGGGTTAAGCCTTTTTTTCCTTCTCACAACCAGCAAACATTTTAACCATTGTTCTTCTTATAAGTGATTAAGCGTAAGTGAAACCGTGTTATTCTATGCTCTGAATAGCTACAGAAAACAATAATCACTAACATTTTGCTGTCGTCGGACTCTCAATAAACATTTTAAACTTTAGAAATAGTGCAGCAGACAATAAAATAAAAAACCTCAATTTTAAGTTGAATAGAAATGTTAAAATCATGCTAAAATGTTAAATTTTAAGCTAAAGCATAAGGAAATTGATTTTCCTTTGAATAGGCCTTTCTGTCTCATATGTAACATTATGAATACTCAAGCTTCATCATTTGTAAATAATAAGTGTGTCATTTTAATTATTTTTTACCATGCTTGTGATAATACTTTATTCTACACTTTAAAGGCGTAGTATGTAACTTTCGTAAAAAAACAAAAAAAAAGATGTTTTACATATTTTTAAAACCTCGTCTCCTTGTTGTTTAATGTGCTAATGGCGGAAAAAAGACTTAACTTTAGAGAAAAACCGTTCACCCGCCGTCATTTACGGCTACGCTAACTAGCCTGAGCATTCACAACAGGCTGTGCTAGCTGCAGCGTGGCAGAGAGCATGAGAGGAAGAAAATTAGCAGCACCAGGTAGATGGTGACTGACAGCGCTAAGACCCACCTTCCGACTCTGATTGGTTGTTTCTAGAGAAAAGACAGGGGAGCTTGATTTTCTTTTCAAAGTATCTGTCTCTTTCTATACTGTCACGACAAAGTGAGAGTTTCAACAAAAAAGGGAGAGAATATTTTTTAATAAACATTGTACTGCACCTTTAAAGAAAAAAATAATCCAAATATTTCTTATAAAAAATAATCTGAAATACAATTAAGAGGGAGGGAAATGAATCATTTACATTAACAGATTCAATGAGAAAAATAAAAGTGGATTTAAAGGTTATACATCAAATCAAACCCTAGAAGTTTTAAAGGTCTCCTGAATGTTCCCAACAGAAGGAGGCCACGTTTGGTCCTGCCTGCTCCAGCAGAGTCCCACAAACAGAGAGCGCTGTGCAGTGGCCCTTCTCCAAAAGGGACCATCTGTCTCTCCCTGAAATGGGCCCAGCCACAGCGGACCTCCCTGCGACGGTGGGGCAGATCAGGACGTGCCGGGTTGATGTGGCCCAGCAGGTCCCCAGAATAAAACAGCACCTCTTTCCATCAGCACACATCCCTCCCTCTGTCACTTCCCACAGCTTCCTGCTGCTTTCCGGGCTACTTCCAAACCGCCGGCTGCCTGCTGGCGGATCATGCTTTCTCAGGGAAACGAGAGAGAAATGTGGTGAGAAGAGGGGAAGCTGCTAAGAGACTTGTGAGGTGTTCAGATCGAATGCTCTGGGAAGCTCTGTGTCTCTGCACGTCAGCTGAGGTCAGTCAGAGTCCACGCCGCTACATTATCAGTGAGAAACAGTGCACCAAAAGAGGGAAGTCGGGAAGCTGTGTGACACTGCTAAAAGTTGAGAATAAACACACTGACGCAAACACATTCACATAAACATCATCTGGGGAGCAGCATTAATACTTTCTGACCTCAGCATGCACTAGTGTCACTGGACCAACTCTCACTTCTCCTTTTCCTCTTAAAGTTTGTTTTCCACACTCCGTGTGATGTTGCTGACAGAAATCTGGCATTTGTGAGATAATTTAGACTTCTGGGCAGCAACTGCAAGCCCTGCTGCTGACACAGAAGAAGCTTTACTCAACCAGCGGATGCAAAGAGATGATAACTACAGGGAAGAGCGGACCAGACGCAGATGAATCACTGGTTTATTCACCTCACAAGAGCTGAGTCCAGCAGAGATATGCTCATAAATTCCTCAACTGATACATTTTCCAGTGAAGATATTACTAAAATATGACTAAAACAAAACTCCTCTATCTTTTTATAAACCTTATTTAGCACAAGCATGTAAAAAAGCAACATAAATATGCAAACAAATTGCATTTCAAATCAAAAGCAAACATGCTTACCTCATCTAGAGAGTCTTGGTTCTATCAAAGCCATAAAATCTCAAAGCAAAGGGTAAAATGTCCTGTAAGACACCGTGGTAATGAAGCTACTGCAGAGATGCTGTTCAAGAGCATTAAATCCATCAGCCACTTGTTGAGCACGAGCCTCCTGAAAACACAAAGGAAACAGGATTCCAAAGCGCTGCACGACAAAAATCTGCTTCTCCAGGTCATTTAAGGAACTGCTTGTTTGCAAGCAGATGAAGAAAACTAAGGAGAGTGCAAAATGTAGGTGTGATGATCAGGGAGTAAGTTTTGTGAAATGCATACAGCTGCCTCTTAATGCACAGCTCCCTTCCCCCTGTGACAAACCTACCACCAACAGCTGAATAAGCTTGCATCATTTGCATTTGTAAGGGAAAGTAGGTGGTTGTGCAGGAGGGGAAGGAGGGAATGCTGAGTGTTGGTGTTTGGGGGGAAGGAGGGCAGACCGTGACATTCAAAGCTTGAAGGCTGTGACAGGAAGGACAAGAAAAAAATGGAGGGACGCAATAGGCATTGTTTCCAGGAAAAGATCCCCTAGGTCAAGCTTGTGACCTTCCATGTTACATGAAATGAATGACATTTGAAGCTGGAGACGGAAGCGGAATCTACTGATAGACTGCATGCATGTGTGACAGAGCAAGAAACCCACTTTAAAGCTTAAACATACCGAGACGAAGAAAGACTAGGCTGCAGAGAGCAATAGCCTTTCTTTAAAACTGATAATCCCTGCATTCATGCTCCATATGTGATTCACAACATCTTTTACCTTCAGCATAAACAGCAGGAAGGTTTAGGATATTTATCTAGTGATGCACCAAGGAAGAAACATCAAGGTGCAAACTATGAAGCTTCAGGGATAAAATAACTCAAATAAAATACAATGAATCTCAGGCTTGATTATTGTCTGAATAATAACACAATTCAATTGACTGATGGGCATCTGGTCAGTGTCTGAAAAGTCAATTAATTTAGAGAGAAAGTCGTTTAGTTGGCAACAATGGGGTGACTATTGTTAACCGCGCTCATGTAGATTTGACCTGGTGAGAGGGTCTGTCAGTCTCTCTCCCGGCAGAGCAAAAGAGGACAGTGGCTTATTTTCAGACCTTTCCAGAAGTAGATAAGATCGGCGGGTAAGATCTGCTTCTCATGTAAATATCGGCCAATCTCAGACCTCCCAAAATTAAGGACATGAATGAAATCAGGGCTGATTTATCGGAGTTAAGAGCAAATACTCCTGCTCTTAAGAGCAAATTCTGAAAGAATAAAAAGACTGACTTCTAATTTGTAATTATTCAAGTGGATTTGACCAAAAGTGGGGAAAAGAAATGGCAAAAGGATGCAGGGAACATTAACAGATTGCATGTATCTGTATTAGACCTGATGATGCACTGTTTGCAGCAGAGCATGTGTCTTTGTAATGCCAATTCTGAATTGGACTTATGCTTTTTCTAGAAACATAAATAAGGCATTTTACAGTAGCTGTAAAATGTAAAAATTACATTCATGCACATTAAGAATTGAATCACAACACTTTAAAAAATCCATTTAGTTCTTTAAATGCTCCTCCCTAAACATTGACAACACAGTTTATTCCTCTGATACATTTATTAAAGTAGAAAGTGCAAACATAAAACCCGCCACATGAATCAGCTCCTGTGTTTCTAAATTCCAGCGCTTTAGGATGACGGCCATCTATGGAATAAAATTAGCACCGCAGCTCTGAAAGGACGACCTTTTTGGTGCCATGATTAACATAATTACTACCAGCAATCCATCAAGTGAGAGCTGGGCTCAAGCCACGACACTGATAGCCCAAGTCAAATAATCAAACGACAGAGCAGGGCTTTGTCTGAAAATGCAGAATCTGGGTCTGATTAAACATACCAGGCTGATAACAGAACCGCTGAATAAGATATTGCCTCATACCTTAGAGATGCACAAAGAAATCTGCTGGTGACCAACTTGGTTTCTGCGTGGCTGGACCTTACCAGGCAACACCCTGTCAGAAGCTCAAGAATCCAATTTGTTTCTGATCAATAAACGCATCATATCCATATGCTAACAGGTTATACAAATAGAAATACGTTTTGGTGTGAAACCTGTCGTCAGATGGTTGAAATTGAAGAACCAAAGGTGTAGGACACTAATTAAAAATAAACTATTTTCTGAAAATGTATGTCTGTTCATTCAGGCTGCTACAACAGAGAGGTGGACTTTGACAGGTGCAAGCAATTTTGTTTATTCAAAGTAACAAAGAGGAGAACTGACCAGGAGCAGACTTAAAGGCTTAACGCATTACAAAAAAGTTGCTCTGTTTTACGTTTTTGTGCTTCTAAATTTCTCCCGTGTTGTGAAAAATGCTGGATTTGGGAATATAGTTGTCCTTTTGGAAATCTCAGGAATTTACAGAGACTGCAGTTAATAGTTTGTGATGCTAACAGAGCTAAAAATGCTCATAAACAATAAAAATATTCTAAGAGCTTTAAAAATCCACTCCTTAATCATTTTGATTTTGCTTATATGTGCAAAAAATGTTTGTAAATCCAGGTTAAAGCAACTCTTCTCAGAGAAGTCACCTCTGCTCCTAACATACATATAGAGGGAAATAAAAATATACTGAATTTAGTTAATTATAGAGCTAAAATTTCTGTCAAAGACTTTCAGAAACTGAAGTCCATAAATGTCTGGCTGGCACATCTCCAAGCACATCCTCTTATTAAAAAACCACAGCAGACAGCTTTTAGCACAAAATGTCAGTCAACAGTTTGACAGTTGTGACTGTGTTGATCTATGATCCAAACCTGTGACAAGTAGGCACGCAGGAAACTTGTTAGGCTTGTTTGAACAAGTTGCAGCTAACTACAAACGAGTCAAAAAAACCCATGCTTGAATGTTTTGAACAACTTCCTCGTCAGTCCTCCTTCAAGGCTATATTAACAGCTTTTCTGTGTATTGCTTAATGACTTGATTATATATTTCCTCTCTTGCATAATTGAGTTTGAGGCAGCTTAATTAGAAAAACATAAAAACAGTGTAATTCTAGCCACTTCCTGATGACTGCTTTGCTCTGCCTGTTTCAGGTCGGAGGCAGGAAGGTGTTAATAGCAGGAAATGACAGACTTTAATCAACCTCAATAAATAGCAGCAAGCACAGCTCTTTGCGGCACAGTCGGCTTTGATCCAGCCTCTGCAGGCAGGTTCTCGGCTTTGATTTGAGTTGCAGGGAAGGAAAGGGTTTTATTTGAAGAGTGGGAAGCCCCAGGAGGTAACACTTAAGAGTTCTCTGTCGCTGCATCCCTGCAAACAGACGGACTATTCATCAGCCTACACATATGTGCAGAGAAGGCCTGTGGAGAAAAGCTTGTTTGCACACGGACGACCAGTTTTGCTGGGTAATTTACATACCGAAGGTAATCATTACACAAACGGATCCACATGCAAAGCAACACACTTTTGCAAGAAAACATATTTTAATTTTGGTAACTGGAGAAACAGATTTTATTGATCTAAATAAACAGAATCACTGCCAGGGATTCATTTAATGATAATTAAACCTCTCCGGGAATAAAAGAAAGGAATAGAGGCACAATTTTGATACTGAAGTAGAAATTCAACAAGACGAAACTTCAGTTAAGTTCATTAATTGAGATTATTTGCTGTTGACATTTGGAAACAAGAAAGAAGATCTCAGCTGAGATAGAATATTTGGACAAAAAAAAGATAAATAGCGGTGAGATTTACAAAGAAACTCGTGGATTGTATTTAATAAGAAACTCAAAAGTCTGATATATATTTCCCATTTGCAAGCCTAGAAGCTAACAGGTTGAAATCCAAATTGTAAAAGAAAAGCAAAGTTTGGACAAAAGCTGCAAAACTCTGATTAGTGGATCCGTACAGTGTGTCACTCTGCAGTCTCTGTTAATCAAACAACCCTCAGGGTGACTGTCACTCTGCACCCACTCCGAAATGACAAGTAAACCCAGCGTGGCAGTATGGAAACTATTGAACCTTCCTGCATGATTACAGCAACCAGTTAAAACAGCATAATGTGGGAAGCAACAAAGGAATGGCGCCTGATTGCTTCCACCAGGGGAACATGTAATAATGCAGAAAGGATGCAGGGCACCGGCATCGCCTAAGATTGTGCTCTTTTTTCTGTAGGGTGTGACGATAGGCAGGCCTGTGATACATTTGCTGTCTGATATTTTTAGTCCTGCTGATAACAGCGTGCTTTGGTAGTACAAGTTATGCTGAGTGGAACAGGAGCAGGCATTTAGGGAAATGGCCTTCCCCTCCTGTGGAGAGGAAAACAGGAATAACAGCTGGGTCACAACAGGAGTCTCCGAACATCTCCCCTCCTCTCAGTTTGTCCTGAATCTGTTGTCTAAATCTATCCGAGAGCCGGATAGCTACGCTGCCTCTTCTATCCATCACTTCCACTTCATCTTTCCGACAGAGGAGGAGAGTAAACGAGAAGGGGTTAATGGGCACATGAGTTGGGGGGGCTGGAGGAGGAGAGTAAACAGCGGCTTCATTCGCATCTCTCTCCGTTGTTGCTAGGCAACTTTTTTCTGCATATGACAGCCCTGAGTGACAGCAGACCTCCCTTATGAACAAAGATGGAAAGTTGAGGGAGGGAGAGCAGATATGTGCGGTGACCGGGTGAATTCAGAGAGAGACACATTGTTGCTCCTGGCAGTTCAAGGCAATCTAAGCATAATAAAGGAATGAGAAATGGACAAAATCAGCAGCCATGAAGATAGGATGTATATCAGAGAGATTTTAGCTCCTGAAGAAAAAGACAAATCAGACAACACTAGCTTATATTTTGTTCACTTTGAAATCACTTGATGCTTTTGCCCTTTGGGCCGCTAAATGATTCACATGAAAGGAAGTGCTGAATATTCCTGGTTGACCTAGTCATAAGGCACAGACACAGCAGCCAGTTAGAATAAATATTGCATTATTTCATTGCATCACAAGTCTGGAAAATAAAAAAACCCTGCAAAAAACACATTTCAACTCCTTTTGGGGAAGTCCAAGGCATTGTAGCCTCAGAAAATTTAAAAAAAAAAATCCTCCAATGGATCCTCACTCAGCTTCTGGGTCCAAAAAATGATAACAGGAGGTGCAGAAACATCTTGATCAGATGGTTAAAACGCCACAGCTGACTCTATTCGATCTGGAATAGAAGCAGCCGGACACAAAGCTCTCTCTGGTGATGGAGCTCCTTTCTCCATCTTTGGAAGTGAGCCCATCCGCACCAGTTATGAAGCTGCTTTCATCAGAGATCTTCTTCCTTCCATAATGATCCATATTTCATGACAGAACCCAAGAGCTTTGTCTTTTTGCTCAACTCTTCTTTCAACAACACAGACCAGAGCTTTGCTCACACTAATCCAGACAAGTCAGGTTGTCAATAGAGCTTATACTCCATCCCACCATGACATGTGAACAAGACAACAAGAAACCCTATTTATCTCAAATCCAGAGAGAGAAGAAAACCTTATTCTGATTAAGACTCATGGTCTGAAACTTACTTTGACCCAGTGCTTGCCGATGGTAACGGCTTGAAAACACTGACATAACCACAACTTCTGCAAACCAGACAGGCTTCTCTCCATGACAACACCTTAAGAGGGCATTCATTGACATCACAAGCAGTGATGGGGACAACGTCCAACCCACAATGTGACCAAGCACGGATACGGGAATTCAAATATTGATGGTACAAGGGCCAGATAGCCCTTACAAAACAACCCAAGTACAAAGACTCCTGCATCAAAATCCACAGAAAGGATTGGAGAACCCGGCTGTAAGCTTGTCCTGATTCACAAACCAAAAGTGGACGATGCCTTAAAGCCACTCTGCTCCTCTTGAATCTGAGGTTTGACAACCATTCAGAACTGGGTTTCCAGTATTAAAGGCATATTCTTGCCAATTTTTTTTTTTATTTTTACCATTTTGCTAAAGTTTTTCATTGCTAGCAAACAACTGAGTGGAATTTCCAAGACAATTCTCAGCCATTTATATCCACAAACTAAACTAAAAAGGCTATCATGATCAAGTTCTTGTGTCATCGATGCATTAATTGCATTTTTTGGAAATTGCAGGCACTATAAATAGAATATGATTAATTACAGACCTGAGGGAATTATGGGAAGATTAGGAGTGTGCAGGAAGCCATTTATTTCAAAGATTCTCTACTTATGTTTGAAGAGGAAGCATCAACAGGAAAGTTGACCCTGGTAACTATTTGGTTAATAGGCAAATGGGCACAGTTGCAAGCATTTTCTGTGGACAGAATAGAACGGCAGATGTGTGCACCACAGTTGGCAAGAGAAATTGAAGCAAAACAAGCAATTTAACAAGATTTAAATCTCTTCATGCATTGACCCTGTTGGCACGCCGTTAGTATTTGCTACAAATACAAGATTAAAACATGTAAGATAAGCCAAAAATTAGAACAAAAAAATACAACAGAAAGATTTTTTTTTGAGGGGTATCCAGGGCCATCTGGAAACTCTGTTCCAGAAGAGCAGAGTTGTTCTGTAATTAATAAACTTCTCCAAAGGGATGGGTTTATTAAGTGAGAGCTGGTCTTACTCTCCACAGGCTGCATATCAAGACCCTAGAAAAGAACGGGTCTGATGGCATTCCTGAGAACTATGCGGCTGTGGTTAGCAAAGCAGCTGGCATCTGTTTTACGGAGTCACTTTCAAAGCTTTTTCCCTACAAGTGGCATCAAAAACATCTGTTTCCAGGCCAGCCACCCACATGCGAGATAGCCTCATGCTTGCAGGATGGCCTGCAGATGCAGGCAACAACAGTCATGCTAATGTACATGTAAAAAGCCCAGACAGCCACAAAGTGACAGTTAAGTCAACATTACACCAAGAGTCACACGGGGGAGGCAGGATGGAAAAGCTAACATAAATACATAAAGGAGGCTGTAGAAAAAGGTAAAAACAATGGAATAGTCTAAATGAGAAGCAAAAGTTTCCGTGCCTCTTCACAATTTTTCAAGACAAAACAAACTTTCGCTGTTTATTGGGAGTTTATTAGATAAACCTTCACACAAGGAAGGTTTTTATGGCTTTCATTGTTCTAAACAAGTGTGGTGTGCATTTCTCTACACATTTTAGAACAACCATTCATTGCAGTTTCAGCTGCAAGTTGTGTGAGGCACACTCCAATTAGTGTTGCGTCTTCAGACATTGAAAGTTTTTCCCATTCTTCTAAGACAAACTTATTCCAAGTGGATGGAGAGAGTCTGCACATCCATTTTTAAGTCTTGTCTTGACTTGTACTGGGCCATCCTACCAAATGAAAATGCTTTGACCTACTGTAGATCAAAGCAGTAGCGCAGTTGGTAGCACTGTTGCCTTGGAGCAAGAAGGTTCTGGGTTCGATTCCCGGCCCGGGGTCTTTCTGAATGGAGTTTGCATGTTCTCCCTGTGGGGTTCTCTCCCATGCGTGGGTTCTCTCCAGGTTCTCCAGCTTCCTCCCACAGTCCAGAAACATGACTATTAGGTTAATTGGTCTCGCTAAGTTCTCCATAGGTGTTTGCGCATGGTTGTTTGTCCTGTCTGACTCTGTGTTGCCCTGCAACAGACTGGCGGCCTCTCACCTGAAACGTATGCTGGAGATAGGCGTCAGCACCCCTCCCGACCCCATTAGGGACAAGGGTGTACAGAAAATGTACACCCATCCATCCACCTTCGCAAATGGATGGATGGATGGATGGATGGATGGATGGATGGATGGATGGATGGATCTGACATGTCTGCTCGTCGTCCTGTTGGATCATAAACTTCCATCACGGTTTCAAAGCTTCTAGCAGGTTCTTTTTCCAGGATTGCTCTCCTTACTTTCAGTGTTAGTTTAAGTGGATGCCCATCTTTTGTTTGGTTTTCAGTTATGCTATAGTCTTGCCATTACATTCAAATTAGCTGTTAGAACATAAATACATTTGCAAGTAGTGACTCTAAGAGTGCATTTCCTTGCGCTATTGAGGAAGGTGCAGAAGAATAAATTTAAACTCCATTCTGTCCAGAGTAGTCCTGTTAGTGGAGGTAATATCCAATAAGTAGGAGCAGCGCTGCTATATTGAGGCTGCTGTGCACAGGGTGTATTAGATGCACTCTGGCTCGGAGCATTGTAAAACACTGAGCATCATTAAGGGGAGTGTGCTTGAGCACTGTCCACAGCCCCGCAGAGGGGACATGTAGTGCAGAGAGTGCAGAGAGGAAGGCACTGGCAAATGGAGTTATTTTCCATTCCCTCAGCCCATTTATGGAAACATTTTGTGAGTAAGTTTCGGTTCCCACGGAGCAGGAAAAGATCCAGGGAACGCTAGAGTAAAAGTGAGAGAAATAAAGATGTGGAGTGAAAGACAGAAAAGAGAAGGGTTTGTAGAAATGCTGCTTTTAGCTTTTTCTCCTTTGGAAAAGACTGTGCTCTGTGTGTGTCCTCCTTTGTGCGGCTCTCCCCTCTGGCAAAGGCCACAAAAGCTTCCATTTATCTCTCCTGAGCATCTAGCCTTATTGAGGAAAGACCCTGAAAGGCGGCAGCCATCACATGCGCCTGGGTGACATGGCTTTTCCCTTGTTAACACTTCAGTCTTGCACCCATGGTGCATCTGACTGAACCTCCACCAGAATGAGGGATTACTCCCCCAGACAAGCTTGGAAAAAAGGAGAAGCAGTACATCTGTTCTATATATTTGCATTTCTTTGGTCAGGATCACAATGCACCACTTGACTCGAAGGAAAGAGAGCATTTTTAGTCAGGCATGAGAAACCCACCCTATCAATGAGGTCTTTTTTACACCCTCTTTCTTCAGGATGCCACAAAGAGCAGCTTGCACAAAACACAATCTGTCAACTCGCAGGCAGACGGGGACACTTTTTTTTTTTCTACAATTCTCACTCATCAGTTTCTATTTACTCTGTGTTATCAGCAGTAGAAAGGACCAAGTGCAACTTTAGGCCATTGCAATGTGTGCTATTCAGCAAACTGCTTCTCTAATTGCAGAGGGAGAGGAATTTCTTACGTCTCTAGCATTGAGGCACAACAGCTGCAGCTGGCATGGCATGTGGTGGGTGTGTTCAAGGGAGGCGGGCAGATAAAAGGGTGTGAAACCCCAACCTCCTGCTGAGAACCACACAGGCACGCACACCTTTGCAAAATCATGCTTTTGTGCTTTTCCTTGTATAATTTCATTGTGGTAATAACATACCAGAGCATCAGATGGAGTCTTGAGCTCTAAAGTTTGACTCCCACTTTGCTGTCACTTGTCAGCACATCCTTGATCTCTCTTATTTAGAGTGCAGACAGCTGCCAAAAGAGAAGAAGAAACGTACTCCAACACATGCACACACAAATTTCATTCAGCTAGTTAATGGGTCATCATCACTGATGTATTCGAAAGATGAAATTCTGTCCACAGACTGCAAAAACAGTGGATATTCATATTGTAGCATTTGCTCTTTTTCTGCTATACCATCCCCCTTTCCTGAATGCTAAATGGAAGAAAATGTCCAGGGAGACGGGCAAAGAAGAATCAATTTCTCCCTCCAGGAGCCCAGTGCACTGATCCGACATGACGTGTAGGTCTCCTCTGACCTTTGAAACCCATCAGGACCACTGATCTGATGAGGTGCTCATATGAAAAAGAGAGGGGTGGACAAATGGATTGTGGCTGAACAGCAAAACTTCTCACTCTAAAAACTGTACAGTACAGTTCTAATTCAAGACGCTGATGCTTTTCCTTCACTGGTGAAAGCACTTGCAAGCCTTTAGTCATTAATATTTATGTGATCCAAAATGGCACACAAAGCGGAGCAGTTAGCTTCTTTAATGCACTGCGGCCCCAATCGAGCATAGATCAGGCGCAAGATGAGAAATGGGCGCAGGAAGGTGTCCGTCTTTAATCACAGCGTAAGCCAGGATTTACAACAGCGTCCCAGATAGGCACAGATTTCCTTATTACTCACTTCCTTATCTCTAGACTGCAGCTTGCGCTGAAGAATGTCACAAAGATGGAAACATTTGATGAAAGTATGGCCAGTACCTGGCAGCTGTTTAACCTGCACCAACCGCACACTCACTGATCATCATATTAGTACCAGATATGACCTTATTTTGTCTTCAATACCACTTTGATTCTCCACAGAAGAGGTTCAGCAAGGTTTCTGAAACATTGCTCAGGGTTTTTGGTCCATATTTACATTACATCATTTAACAGACAGTGATGAAAATCCCCAATCTGCCTCATCCAGGACACTCAACTGGAGTGAGATCTGTTGACTGTGTAGGTCAGTAGAGCTCATCTTGTTGAGACATGGTCACCAACAATACATATGTAGGTTGTGAAGGTTAGATGTTACATATTTAGTATTAAGGAGCCCAGGGTTTCCCCTAGTGTATTATAAGCCTGGCAGGCCTCCAGGCTTTACTTGTGCCCCCACCAGGTTTAGAATTGCTTATTTATTTAAGTTTTTTTTTAATGTTTGCATTTTTAAAGACTTTATAATCCGTCTTCAGATATTAATCTTTCAATAACACATAATTATTAAGTGATATTTTCAAATTTCCTGTCAACTTTAAACATTTTTTAACTCAAAAACACAGCAGGTCCCTTGGATGAATGGCTGCGGAGCGCCCCTAGCACCAGGCTCAGCGAGTTTTCTAGGGAAAACCTTGAGAGCCTAAAGTAAGCCAAGAAAATATTTCCCACATCACCACGACCGCCAGTCCATGGAACTGATCCATGCTTTTGCTTGTACCAAATTCAGGCGATACCATCCACATGTCACAGCTAAACCTGAAACTCACCTGACCAGGCGACATTATTACAATCTGCTACTGTACAGTTTTGTGTGAATTTTCTGTTTTGGCAGGAGTGGCAGCTGGTGTGATTTTTTTTTACTCATGTAGACAATCTGCTTTGATGTTTGACATCCTCAGAGATGGTTTATCAGGCCTGTCACGATAAATTGTCCCAGAACTTATTGCAATAAACGATAACATTGTTTTGAGAACATTTTCAAGTAATATCATAGTAATAGTGGCATAAAAATGCAACAACACATTCTCAAAGATCAATAAACTTTAAATTCTAATCACTAGAGCTGGAAGACATTTTGAAATTCCAAAATAAATATAGAAAACAACAGAAACAATAAGTAAAATAAATTATGAAGTCTCAAAACAAAATGATCTTTCAAAAAAGGGATAGTTGAGACCAAAACACCAGACTGAAGACTTTAATCAGTCAGTTATTGGTAAAAAGAGAGAAAAAAGAGAAAAACAATAAATCAAGCAAATGAAAATTATTGAGTTTTTTTTTTTTATTTATTATGGGTTTAATTGATTTATTGTCTTTTTGTGACAGGTCTAAGTTTATCTTCAGACATTTCAACAGTTAATAAAGCCACTGTCGCTTTTTGTTAATCCCAAACAAGACATCCTCCTTTGATACAAGACTTCAACAAGTCATTTTTGTCCACATAACAACCACTCATTGACATTTTTGCAGACATCGTAGATCATAACTAAAATACTCAAATCACCCAATGTTTAAGTTCCTAAATGCTGCCAAGTTGCTGCCGTTTGAATGGACAGAGAGAGTTACTAAACATGTCTGGTGAGTGTAAGTGAAAAAAATAATGCTTTCCTTTTTGTTTACTTCATATCCCGCATTATCATCAATTCATAAAGCGCTTTATCACCAGCCACAGTTGAAACATCAGAGATAAACAAGATAAAAGAAAACATGAAAATAAAGTGGAACAACTAAGAACAATGATTCATTAGAAACTCCTCTATCAATATGTCCGTATCAACACAAGCTTCCTTAAAGTGCCTGTTTTATTTTTACTGTACTACTTTTGATTGGCAATGAGATGGATTAAATCCAGTCATTACTGCCATCCCTGAGAAACTACACAGAGTTCAGCTATTCAATATTAAATCAATAATAAACCCAGTCCATTATGAGACACCAGGGACAAAAAGCATGGCTGCATCAGATCCACTTTCAGCCTCTTTTCCAAGAAATATCACAGAGATTTTTGTTGTATACACTCAACAATCAGACCAGCTACAAACTGGCAGCAGGAAATGTAAGATTTTTCATCACCGAATCCCAGACACACATATCTTTTCTTGGATAATTAGGCTTAATGACAGGAAATAATTAATTGACCCCAGAAAATGGAAAATGTCACCAACTGAGACACTGGATCATGGGCGACCTAATAACCACATGTGTAGCCAAAGGGTAGCACCATGCAAAATGGAGACTGCTTAAAGTTGCCCCACAAAGTTTCTTTTCCATAGAGAAAACATAAATATACATTTACACTGTTTGGTGAAAATCAGAGACTAGCTTTGCTTTTGACTCAATAGTAAAGTAAAGGTTGATCAACAAAGTTGATTCTGGCAAAAAAGAGAAACATTTTTGTCCGACAACGACAATTTCTAGAGCAATTTGCTTTAAGTATCTGGACAGTTGTTGGTCTTTTTCATCCACGCCATTCTTTTCTTTCCATTTGACCCTGAAATTTGCGGATTAGAAAGAAAAATTAACAATTATGGTCACAACACAATATTTGATTAGGTGTTATATTTTCAGGAGTTCACACTTTGCATATTTGACCATTTGGTTGAACTTTAACCCTTCCAAACCGAACATATCGGCGACGATCCAGTCAAATTTGCAGTACTGTAATTCCGCCAAACTTTGCGCTGTCTGAAAAATTCCAACGGTTTCTGAAAGGGGAGATGTTGAGCTTTCCAGCCGATATCGAGTTATTACGGTAATTTCACCCCTGCCGTAGCAGGGAGTAATCTGATGACACACTCTTTTAATAGATGGTAAATTGTGAAAATAACTTGCTAGATATTGAAAGTTCCAGTTATTATGGATAAATGGGCAAATATATATTTACTCACAGGACTTTTGAAGAACTGCGTAAATTTAAAATAAGCAAAAATATCCAGGTCTTAATAATGTCCACACCTGATACATGTTTTAGTGGCTAACATACTAACGTTTCCTGAGACATTGTGCAATGGTTCAAAAAGAGAATAATTAAGGACAATTTGGGTTAATCCTAATTGATCATGGAAATGTTCAAAAACAGTATCACAATGACAAACTTTCCTGATATCTTGCAGTTTTAACTGAGTACTTTAACAAAATAAGTGACACCATTTATTAGCAACAGCACTAAGTTATATATTTTAGTTTGTCATTTAAAAATAAATGTATGTAAAGATAAAGTTCAGATAAACAGGTAGTGGATTTACACAGACAAGTATGTATCCAGTAACAATCTGTTGTTTATCTGATGTTTACACAGTTCAGCTAAAAAATACAATGAACTGGGGAAGAAATACAGTTCAATATATTTACATTTGTCAACATTAACCTTTGACCCTTTGTGTTTGAATGTTTACTCTAAACATTTAAATAAGATGAGAACAGTGTAATTATACAGCTGCTGCAGCACCTGGCTTTCTGTCCTGCTGCTGTGTGTTGTGTTTTGGCCCGGACCCTTGCAGCCCAGCGCTGCTGAACTGTATATGGCTTCACAGTCCTGTTTACATTTCGAAGAGCTTCCAAGGCTTCCAGTAAACACGGCCTGGGGTAGGTGAGCGATGAATGGACGCAGTGTAGCTGCTGGGCATTGTAAGATTTAGATACACAATGATCTCTTGTTGGGAAAGTGAACATAGTGTCTGGGACTCTGTTTGACTTATTCTGTTATGTAATCTCCTTTTCTCTTGCTGCTTCGTCTTTTAAGGCAGCAAACTCACTTACAGGCTGGCATTCAGTTCTTCCCCTCTAGCTCTGGATCCCACATCATTTCACCCCCCGTGGCTAACTTCCAAACAACCGCAGCAGCTTTGAAAACACTTTATCCTGAGGGGAGGAGGGGAGCCGTCGACCTCTTCCACATTGACAGACTCTCCGATTACGGAAGTAGGAGGAAAAAAGAAACCCAAAATCAGGCCACAGCCACTCCAGATCATTATCCTCCGTCAACAGCATTTACAAACGACGTAGAATGATGTTGTAAAATAAGGTATAGTGAAATTGAATACTACTCTGGCTTTGAGTTAGTTCTGCTTGGCTGGGCTGGCGCTCCTTAAACACATCTTACGGCTGCAGCAGCCGCAAGTATAAGAAAAAGGCCAGAGTGACTGGCAGCCATGCATAGTTCAGCTCCTTTCTGCTTTACCCATCCCCTCTACTTTGCGTAAAAGGGTTTCCCCGTACACAGTGAATGCAGCATCTCAGGCTTGTCTAAAATATTCACAGACTACTGTGTCTTTGCAACAAGAAAAAGCCACAGGCAGTGTTGCACGCAGACATTTTTATGCCACAGTAAGTGGTTAAAGCGCTACACAGCGAAGCCCTGAGTTAGTCATATGTATGATTCAAATTTCCTTTGTGAACTGAAACAACAGGAGGTGGAATATTTGTTTTTTAATGATAGCAAGGCTATACAAGGATCATAGTGCCAACACAAACTGGCCCTGACCTAAAGGTTTATCACAGAAACTCTGGAAGGAGATGCAAAAGCTCCAGCTGGTCAGAGCTGCCAACAGTTCATGACAGAAATAGTGCGACATGTTTTAATGCACCACTGCATTCGGCTCCATCATTTTGGCTCCAACAAAGCTGAACTCGTTGAGTCCCTTTGTTTGTTTTGCAGCTTTGTGTCTCTGTCAGCTCCAATGTGATCCCAGTGTTAATATAAAACAAGGGCAGTTTAACCCACTCCTACAGCTAGAGGTTTGCTAAACTACCTGCTGTTATTCTCATCCAATTACTGTTGGAGGTCAGAAATAAACAACTGCTTCAGAAGAAGGACTGAAGAAGGATAAAACCTGGATGAGTTTCCTTCAATTTGTCAGTATGGCTGTGTTTGGCAATTTCAGTCTTTGATAGAAATAAAAATAGCTTTTGATGAAGTATTGAAGATAATATATGTGTTGTTATAGAGGAAAAGCTGCATGACCAACAATCAAAACAGAAGGTAATAAAAAAAAACATAATTAAATATAAATTAGATGTGATATTTAGGCGTTGTTATGTGCATTTGTTTAAATAATTTATGAAATTACTAAACATCAACAGATGAAAATCAAATGTTTCCATCTGTATTTACAAAATTAAATTACAAAGTTATGAATTAATAATATGTTAGGAGGGCTGTATGACTGAACAGGCATATTTAACTGTGAAAAAAATAAGTTTGGTCTCATTTGTTATTAGTTGTGACAGTTATAAATGTGAAAATTTGTATAAATTTTATATAGATTTTTTGTGTTCTATTATCAGTGTTTATTTTTGCATAACATTTGAATAAATATGTTTTCAGCTATTCAAAGATTCAATTCCCTGTTTTCCGAGTGTAAATTCAAACTCAAGTTATTCAAACCATCAAATATTTTGATGTGATTTCAACGCCAGCCAAAAAAAGAACAAAAAATAAAAAACAATTGGTATTTTAAAATTTTATTTATAGGTATGAAATGAACAGAGAAGTATAACAAACTGAAACCAACTGGTTGGGCTAACAGGCTGACGACAAGGTGGTGGGTTAAGTTCAAATTCAAAGCAGAAAAGGAAGAAATGTAGACTACACCACTACTGCAATCAGTTACCATGGAAACTGAACACAAGCGATTTGATCAGAAATTGACAACCAAGGATTTTTTAAATCAACTCCCACTGCAGCTTGAATGTATAGATATGTGACAGGTGATTCTCCTAACATCTGATTATTTGGAGGCAAAAATATAACCAAAATTAAAGTATAACTAATTTCACAATATTACTTTATTACCCACTCAGATAAAATGAAATTTGATATCCATTAAAATGTCAATTATTTAGCATTTTATTGGCATTTTATTTTATCCTAGTGCATTTTTATTTCTAAATACATCTAAAATTAAACAAAAACCAAAAAATTTAATAATTGGGTAGACAGTATTATATGTCATACAACAATACAGCTGTTTCACTGGAAAAGTGTCATAATTAACCTGTAATTGGTTTAAAAGGCCAAACAATTTATCAAATGTGAATATTACATTGGACCACATTACTTTGAACTCCATAGGAAAACCCCCAACAAAAACAAAGAAAGCGACCTGTTATAGTGAGTGAGATTCCCAGCACAACTAAACTAATTATCATTTGATTTATGGACCAAAGTGAACACAACCTAGAATAGCTCACCATAGACAATGACACACTACAGGCTATATCGACAATTTCTCATTTGTCTCATGTCAGTGCACTGGCAACAAGAAAGGAACCAACAAAGAAAAACAGACACTCTCTCACAATTGATAAATCTCTGTTTGGGAGAAAGTTCCTTCCTGCGAAAAAGGCTGAAACTGAGAAATCTCTTAGATCTCACAGTGGGAACAAAGCAAAACATGACCACTTACAAAAAACAAAGGGAAAAAAATGAAATCACAAAAAGCTTTGCGCCGTAATATACTTCTCATTTTAGTTTGACGTCTACAGAAGAAATTCTGACACTTACATCCAATTTAACCTCAGTTGTTTTTGAAAACTGGGTTATCTGAAAGAAAAACTCAACAGTTTAACCCCTCAATGTTCATTAATCCAAATTTCAGTTCAACAGCATTATGGTGAGTTTAAGTGAAGGATACAGGCCCAGCAGAGATGCTTTGGTGACTCACCAACCACATTAAAGATCTGCATCTGTCATGGCTCTGCTCCATTTGAGTTGTGAATTACAATTATCCCCCATTTGGACCCAAGTTAGTGTACTTTCAACACTGAGGAAACTCATCCCATGGATATTTGGATCAATCTGACAGCCAGTGGGCGAAGATTCCTGATTTTTATACAACTTTAGACTTTAACTTATGAGGCCAATAGGGTATGACTGTACTTTCTATTTTAAAAGTGCCTCCAAATGTAATGTGGTAAGGACTAAGTTTGGGTTAAAAATGGGAGAATTATCCAATCTACCAACCTGTGAATATAATATGTGTCCCTGAGTCCATTTAGCTTTTATGGAGCGTTCACACCAAACACGATACGCACGTCAAAAACACGTCCAACACATGTACACTTTGAATGCAGACACCTGACATTTTGCTCCATACCAAACGTGTTTCAAACGTCAGACACATCTGCTTTACATTGAAAATCTATTTGGAGGCACGTCCAGGGCCCATCGCGGCACATTTCGTGCGTCAAGAGCGGCATGATTTGAAGCAATTGGTGCGCCTCCACATAGACTTTGAAGGTGAACCAGATGTGCAAAGCGCTAGGTGAAGAGCAAAATATCAAGCGTCTGCATTCAAAGTGCACACGCATCAAACTTGAAGCATCAGATGTGTTTTGGTGTGAAAGCACCTTACGTGGATGCGCATCAGATTGCTGTAAAAAAATTGCTGTAGCCATTGTTTTCTGTTGTCGGCTTATTTGTCGGATGTGTCGGACGCTCAAAATGTTCCAAAAGTTTCAAATCATGGTGCGCTAGATGCGCGAAACATGCTGTGATGGGCCCTCAACAAACCTCGACATAGACTTTGAATATAAACCAGACGCGCGAAATGCATGAGATGTGAACACACCATTAGGTGGTAGCCTTTTCCTATGTTGGCTGAACATTTCCCAGTTCCATTGCAGCTAAAATGGAAACTGTTATTGTAAATTTAAGTAGATAGATTAAAAAGATCTTGGTGTAGAACAGGGGTGGGCAATCCTGGTCCTCGAGGGCCGGTGTCCTGCAGCTCTTAGATGTCTCCCTGGTCCAACACGCTTGAATCCAATAGCTGAATCACCTCCTAAGTGCAGTCAAGTACTCCAGAGTCCTGCTAATGAACTCATCATTTGACTCAGGTGTGTTGAAGTAAAGGTACATCTAAACGTTGCAGGAGACCAGCCCTCGAGGCCTGGAGTTGCCCACCCCTGGTGTAGAACATGCATATCCAGTTATTCAATAAAAAATTAACTATTGAACAAAGTACTCCATTACTCAAATATTTAACAGCTCAGACTACTAGAAACCTAAATGCATGAATAGCAATGAATCATGTAGTTCATTTACTTTCTGATAGGTTTAAAATTATTTAATCTACAAATAACCTCTAGCACATTTTAAGTATTTTTGGGTAAGGAAGGTTCAGAGAAAGAACACAATAAAAACCTCATAAAAGACTAAAAAGAACAGCAAATACAGTGACAGAGTAAAAGTAAGTGGCTAAAAGGAACTGCAGGATTCTTGGGCAATTGTTTGGATGAAAATTTTAAAAGCAGAGTGAAATGATTGAGCTTTTGCAGATGAATCAAGTCACTTTCAGATGAAAACCTGAAAGGAAAAACGACCAAAAGAGGCACATATTGGGTGAGTTCAGGAAATTAATAAAAGTGCTGGAACATGAACTTCATTGAGTGTCACTGTTGTTAAGTAGTGATTGTCGCTAGTATTAACTAGATCTGTAGACATAATATGGAGCAAATTACTAGACGAGGTGAAGCCATTGTTGCAGAGTTTACCTTGACAAGAAATATTTTGGTTTTATTTTAAATTCTGAAATTTAAACTACAGCATTATGGCATAATGGCATGGACCGCATGCCATTATGTTTTAGCCATAATGGCATGCGGTCCATCATCAGTCCGTTTATCTCTTCAAACAGGCCCTTTCTTTCTCGCTACAGTAGGAAGAAGGTATGCGCATCGGCACTAAATCAAATCCCTACTTATCTCCTATTGGAGGCCGGCCACAGCCTACAGAGGTCAGTCATGCCAACGGCGTGGGTCTGGTGAGAGGAGCACAGACCTCGTTAACCTCATGGGTCACCGCTGGTCCTTGGATTCAGTGGCCGCGGGGTTAATGACTGACCAGCTCTTATTCCCTTCATTGTGCCGCACTGACAGACATGTAGACAAAACACGTGGGGTGGGTCAGCAACTTTCGGAGGCCTTTTCTCCAGCATTCCAGATACAGACACTAATGAGTTCCTGGGGGAACCCAGGGTGCAGACATAATTCATCTTTGAGAGAGACGTTTTCCAATATGCCCGACTAGCAGATACCCATAATGTATGAGCATGATGTCTTTTTGGAGGGGTGTTGTTACATTATTGCAATGAGTGATCCTTTCCAGCTCACTACTTTACTGGAGGCATTTGTAATGTTTTGCTCTGATAGATTAAATTATAAATAATACAAATTTGGTATTTACAACAGTGAATGAAAGTTAGCAAAACTCAACAGATCTTCATTCTTAAATTTCCCAGTATTTATAATAATAATTTGTGAACCACAAAGACTTGCGATTGTGTCAGAAGACCACAGTGGCAATAACTTTCTTTTCTGGAAAAAAAAGGTAGAAGATACAGAAGTAAATATGAGTTAACTTTCTGTACATCACAGGAATACAGTGAGGATTGTATGTAGCTATAACGGTCAGTCATATGGAGCTTAGCCCAGAAAACTGGTATCGAGTCAATAGGTCATATTCAACAGGAAGGTTTAAACTGGCTTAAGCTGCATATCATGATGCTGTCATGACACAAAACACAATCCTAATGCCCACTGCATGCTCCCAAGTGTAAAATACAATAGGAGGGCTGAAAGCTTTAACCCTCTGTCGCTTTAATGAAGATATATCAACATATTTTCCAAGTCTTTTCAGGTTTTATTTTCTCACTTCGTGATTTACAGAAGGCTATAAAAAGTGTGCAAACCTCTGCTAAAAGCTCAGGTTTTGGTGACATAAAGTATGTCACTTGTATAGCAGTTTATTTGGTCCAAAGCGCTATTCACTACATTCAGGCATTCGCCCATTCATATGCCGATGGGGAGATGCTGTGAAATTCTACTCACAAACACATATTTCCAGGATTTATATAACAAATAGAATAACATTGTTGCAACATTGTGTACACCCTTCAATTAAAAGTCTAGTGAAGCTGAATTTTAGGTATTGTTACACCACCAATAACCACTTGTCTGGAGAGACCAAGCATTGCTAAAGTCTCTCTAGACAGTCTATGTGCAGCAGAAGATCACTAGAAATAATGGTCGAAAAGATAAAAGGTGTTAATCCAGATGAGGTACATGCTTACTGTCAAAGTTGTAGAAACAGCTAAAATCTACTTACAAAACTAGAACAGCAAACAGATGCTGAAAAGGCGTCCCCAAACACCATGTAAAGCACCAGAAGCGCTATGTTTTTTAAATTCATTGTCCACCTGTTCCTGCTCCACTCGATCTCCTCGAACACATCTATAACAAACACGCAGCTTTTGAACACAAATTACTAAGCAAGCAATGAGGCACAGCAGAGCAGAACACATATTCTCAAGAAACCCACCGCAGGCTGTAAGACCTCATTGGGTCTATGGCGTAATGAGTGGATAGATGGTACCAGAGATAAAGGAATCATTTGGCTTTTTTTTTTGTTTTGATTCGCTGAGGTGAACAGCAACATATGCAACCCTTGAGCAAAAATACATGCTGAATAATCTTCAGATATCCAGCAAAATCTAATATGAGATCACCATAAGCTGTTGGTAGTTTATTTTGCATTCTTCAGTGAATCACATGCAGGATATTAAAAGACACCGTCAGCATTGTTGAGGTGAATAGTTTTGGTGTTTCATCATCAAGCTTATTTTGCACTTTAATAACTCCTCATCCTACACACGTCTTGTGAGCGTTCCCCAAGACATCAACCTTTAAATCATCTAAATGACTTCATCTTTGCTTTCTCTAACAGGGATAGATGGGCTTAAATCCTTCTATAAATCCAGACAGCAATCAAAACAAAGGCTGATAAAATGACCAGAAGAAAAACTGTCTGTCCAAACAGCAGCAGGCAGCATGTGACCCCTCCCTGGCCGCTGGTTGGTTGGTTTTGATGCAACAGGATTTGGTTGGAGGAGGTAGAAGAGGGGGTGGTCTATTGTGGCTGTCTGCTCACCAGACACTCACAGCCAGTCAGCTGGCACACACCAGACCAGGTTCGCCTGATCCTCGTCACATGCACGGGATGTGGGATCTGTCAGAAATTCGCCTGCCACATGCCTTGGCAGGTTTCCCTGGTTTATAATGACATTAAAAAAACGCAACACCCCTGTGGTCTGAACCCTAGACCTTTAACGGCTTTTTTCCGATTTAGCCCAAAATCATGACTAGTCATCCCAGCAGCAGGAAAGCACCGTGAGAACACACACAAACAGGAGGGAAGCCAGAACAATAAAATCGGCCACAAGCTTAAGTAATCTGTGTGTGGTAGTAACACATTTCACAACCAGATCTTTCTCCCAAACCAAAGATAGAAGCTGTAACTCTAGCAGGGCGTCTCCAAGGCCACAAACCAGGAGACACCCTAAGCAGCTCAGCAATGATAACAACTGCTTATGGCCTGCAGGCTTGTCCCGGGAAGCCGTTTCTCGTCCAAACCTGACAGGTGGCTTATTGTTCAGCTGAGAACATACTGTGCACATTATTTATTTCTGAAGACATATCTGTCTGCCTCAATCGCCCATTGTCTAGTTCGTGATGCAGAAGGTGTTATTAGAAATAGATGAAAACATATTTCTTCTTCAAAGCCCCCAGTGCACCTTGCTAATGGCACAATGCAGAAAATCTCTATTGAGGCGAAGACTGAAAGACCTAACCATGTCACTGCCATTATCGAGGCTGCTGAGTAAGTCTCTCTCTAGCTGCTGCCAGCTAGAGAGATGGATTTCCTGAAACTGTATTTTTTATTCCACAATGCACAAACTCTTTATTATTTTATCTTTCTTGAACCAATTCCACAGTGGAAACCTCTGGTAAAGAGGCATATCAGGAAGCACTTTGGCTTCTCTTATGTAGGATTTCACAAGACTGGATCACACACTGATGTGGGTTACTCTTCTTTGCACAGTCTGTGGCCCTGGCTCCTCCCTTATGGACTCTTTACTTAGGAAGACATAAAGATTTTCTATAGGATTAAGGTCTGGGGATGACTGAAACGGGTATCGAAGTGAATTATTTAGTGTCTGATTAACCATTTCTATGTTTATATGACCATATGTGTCTGATTCTTTTTCTGCTGAAAGATCTAATAATTACTCATTTTAAAATTTCTATTATGGTGCGTTCACACCAAACGCATCAAAAATGCGTCTGACGCTTCAAATTCAACGCAGGTACACTTTGTATAAAGATCAGCGTTTTGCGTGTCTGGTTTATATTCAAAGTCTATGTGGAGGCGCATCGAGGGCACTTCAGACGCGTGTGTTGTACGCATTGGATGCGTCAACCACTCAAAACGGTTCAAATCTCGCCGCACTACATATTCGAAACATGCCTCCACGGCCCTCGACGCACCTCCACATAGACTTTGAATGTAAACCAGACGTGCCTGGTGCTCAAAATGCATTTGGTGCAAAGGCACCATAAGAGGCCCAACAGATTTTTATTTAAAATCTTGTATTTCATAAGTTTATGCATTCTAGCCTTAGGAGGCTGTGACAAAGTGGTTCAGTTGTTTTACCACTTGTCCCTTATTTTTTCCTGGATTATTTGTTTATTTTGTTTGTTAATATAAT
>CAEFZX010003668.1:0-14979 GCA_903066825.1 Alfaro cultratus
GGAACTAGCAACAGGCCCTGAAACCTGAGCAACCTGAAGGTCAGTATGGAGGAGTGGACCAGAACCACAGGAGACCTCTGACCTGGAAACAAAGGGTTCTGGAGCAAATACTAACGTCCATTTGTCTATTGTAGTAAATACATATTTCTTGCGATAAAATGCTAATTATTTAAAAATCCTACACTGATTTTTAAATTTATTTAATTTCTTTTGTAGATCCTGTCTCTTCATTGTTGAGGTGAAAATGAGACCTCTCATCTGTGGAAGTGGCTGTTCAGCTATTCAGATACTTATTTTCTGACTGTGTTGAGTTGAACTGTGCCTAACAGTCAGCTCACATCACTGCCTGTTTGCATTCTATTTGTCAGCGTTGAGAACCAGAAGACTTCCGTGTCCGATTCACGGCTGTAAGCGTGTTTACAAGGATCAGAGCGCTCTGGAGAGTCACATCATGGACCACGAGAGCCCGGCTCAGTCCCTGCCTGGTGAGCCCACAGTCTGACTACCTCAGTTTCTTCTTCTTTTTGTTCCCAAGAACTTAATTTGTTGTTAAACAATACAATTGCAAGTTTAAACAAAGAGAAAATGAAATAAGTGAAAAGTTAAGGAAGAACAAATTTTAAAGAAAATAACAATTGAGTTTATTGAGTATTGATAAGCATAGTGCTAGAGGTTTTCCATGAGTTTCAGGTCCTCTACCATCTTGAAGATATTCACACGACTTGTTCTTTTTTCCATACGTTTCAGTGACGAAAAGAAAATGCACAGTTCTTTGTGGAAGGGAATAAAGTTTGATGTAGATTGAAGAAATCTATTCTTGTGTATGATAAACATTCCTAGAATGACAAAGGTGTTAATTATCAGGTCATGTAGTTTTTTTTTTGATAAAGCCATATACATTTTCTATTTCCAAATCTGGAAACTGTATGTATTTAGATAACCAGTGATGTAAATCTTCCCAAGAGGCATTAGCAAACATACAATGATGGAGTGATTTCTGACAGGATGCAGATGATTCCTTACAATTCTTCTCATTATGTTTCATTGTGTTTTTCTGGTAGATTATGTATTTTGAGGTTCCAGTATCTCTCCAACTCTGTTACTTTTTCCATTTTGTTCTTTATTTTTTTGGTAAGTTGAGGTATTATTTTTCTCATACAGTAGCTTTGCATTTTGTGATATTAGCTGTATCATTTTCCGCTAGCTTAGCAATGCTAGCTACCGTTGTGGAGGTTTTTGTCAACTGCTCCCCAAAATAGTCCATTCTTGCAGTCAGTTATTCAGTTGCTTTAACCAGGGTCTCATTTGACTTGTCCTGGGTTGTTTTCAACCCAGGACAAGTTGGTTGGAGTAACAGGGGAATTTCTCCTCTTACCAGAGGGATTAGAAGACCATTGATACATAATCACCCAAACTAGCTTGATTTGAGGTTAGCTTAGCACCAGCTTTTCTGCTCACCAGGTCTCTCTTCTCCTAGTCTGAGTAACTCTGGAGTAACTACTAATTTATTTTATTTTTTGCACAAAGTGGAGGAACTCTCTCCATTAGACACTCACATTAGTCTAATGTATTATTATTATTATTGGTATTATGTGCAAAATCTGGGGCAGTAGGGTGCAAGCTCATAAGAGGGCGTCTACTTGCTCAGCCATTTTGCGGTTCCTCTCTCTTGTGGTTCTGAGTTGACCCAGGAAGTGTTCTCTGAGTTGACCCAGGAAGTGTTCTCTGAGTTGACCCAGGAAGTGTTCTCTGAGTGTCTGAAAGCTGTTTCCTCCCTCCAGGTAAGAAGCTGCTGTGCTCCACCAGTGGCTGTAGTGCCTCCTTCCCCAGCATGCAGAAACTGATGGAACACACCAGACATCACTACAAGCCTAACATCTACTTCCAGTGAGTTGAGTCTAACAGCTGGTGTGTGTGTGTGTGTTTTGGAAATGACAGAGTGTTTTCTGTGTGTGAAGGTGCGAGAGCTGTCGCACCAAGCTGCGCTCCTACCGGGGCCTCCTGGCCCACCTGCACACCTGCTCCAAGGTGCCGAGGGCCAAACCAAAGGTTGTGGAGCCGGTGGCCCCCCTGCTGGCTGCTGTGGCTGCCTCCAACTTGCCCCCCATAACCTCTGAGCTGGCCCCCCCACAGTTGGAGTCGGTGTCTCCACAGCAGGCTCCCATCCAGACCACATCAGTCCCCTCTGCTGTCCCTGTGCCGGACTCTGCTGACCCTCCTGTGCTTGGGCCCCCCATGTTGACTCTCCAGGAAGTCCCCCCTCCGCAGTGCGTTGAAGCCCCCCCACAGAGCCCTCTCAGGGACGCAGCCACTAAGCTGGCGACCAGCTTCAGGCCCATAGCTCCCAAAGCGGCTGCAGACCTGGCTGCTCCAGGATCAGCTACTTACCCAGCCTCCACCGCTGTCTGGAAGAAGAATCAAGGTGAGCCTGTCTCCATGGTAACAAACACAAAGCTACTGTGCTCAAAACACATTTTCTGTTTTGAGTGTCTAAAATAATTTTCTCTTTATTTTCCGTCTTAGATTAGTGCGGATAGTTCTCCAGTCATATGTCCAACAGTTAACTCCAATATTATTCACACCCTGGCAGATTAATGAGACCAGCAGGTTTCTTTTGACTGGCAGTAATCTGAATGTTTTGGTCTCACCAAGCCAGAGAGCTGAGCATTAGGGTGGCGGCCCAGAGGCGCTCCAAACTCATCTCCAAACATTATTTATCTAAAACCAGGAACTGGCACACAAAGTGTGATGGCAGCAATGCCAGGAATGATTTTTATTATTTTTTTAACTGAATAAATCACTTTTAATATCCATAAAAAATTACTAATGTAAAAAAATACTTTGAATAATTATTGAACCCCTCACATTGTTATATTTTCAGAGATGCCTCTTATCAGCTACAAACTTCTTGGTTGAATGAAAATAACTTCTTTCCTCTTCTGCCCTGGGTGTGAATAATGAGGGCCTTAAAAGAAACCTATTGTACAAAATTCTCCTTCTGCATGTTTCTGTGTCTCCATCTGTATCTGTACTTTATAATGTAATGTTTTTTGGTGGCTGAAAAACAAACAGTTTCAAAATCATCCCAATTATTAAGTCACTGCCTTGTTACCTGGCAACCCCAGCCGAGCCCAGGCCCTCAGTGAAGCTCTGCTCACTTCATTATTAGAAGACAAGCATGTTGAGTCAGCTGGTTTTACTGCTGTACAATGGCTGCTGGAGAAGAGATGTTTTGTTGTTGACAGCAGTGAAAGTGTTCTCCCAATCATGAAGAACCGATCAACATGGCTTCATTTTATTTTTAAACCGTGTTTATATCAACATTTTGAAGTATCTGATTAGGAAACGTTGATGCAAATGGCAAGACTCAAAATAATCTTCGTTTCGCAAAAACTTTTAAATTCTCTTGATCTGATTTCTGTTTTTCTGAAAGAGTGAATGCCTTAAAGGGGAGATGGAAAAAGTGAATGCTCCCATCCATTTGTGGGTCTGTTGACAGTATTCCAGCCACATTGCCAAAGAAAACTGTAGTTTGCACAAATCATTTCACAACCTACTTTTTTGAAAACTAACTGCTGACAGTCCACAGCAGGACTGAAGGAAAGTTCTGTCCCACCATTTGTTACAAAGCTGCAGGTGAAACATGATGCACCATCCAGAAACCACTGCTGCATGCTTGATGGCAGTGCAGGAGGCTAGGCAATCTAGTTTTATGTGTCTAAAGTGTGAGTGTAAAGATGTAGGGGGCGTGGCCAGCAGCAGCTTATTTGAATACAAGTGACAGATCACTAAAAAAAACCGGCTCATTCTGAAAGCTCAAAATAGGCAAAACTGAGCAGACTGAAATCTCATTATGTGAGAATCGTTTTGTACACAAACTGTAATGACCATGTCTTGTAGCGTATCGATCTATCCTAATCTGTTCAAGGAAGAATTATAGGTCACCTTTAACTGTTTGTCCTTTTGCCTCAGCCGTTTCGAGCCACAGACGTGTCCTGTGGGAGCACACCAGGGGGCGCTACACCTGTGTCCAGTGTGGTCACACCCTAACCAACCGCAAGGAAATGACTCAACATATCAACAGTCGGCACCATGGCAACAAGTCTGGCGAAGAAGCAGGAAGTTCTGTCCCCAAGTCTTAGCTCCAGGTTTTCATCAGTTCTACAGCTGTGTGAGGAGAGGCGGGGCTAATCCAGACAAAAACCTAAACATCTGCCTGATCACCGTTCACATGGCTACGCTGACATCAGTCAGTGAATATTGACTAAATGTAATTCTTACTGCTTGAACTCCAAAAATTAATATTTAAGCAAACTGATATTTAGCATTTTTAAATATCCATATCTGGTTTTAATTCAATGTTAGTAATTGACTAATACATAATGCAACAACATATTGTGATCATTATTCTCCTGGTAATAACATGTCTTAGTTTGGCTCCTAACTTCTACTTTTGGCAGTGCATTATCTGGTGAAAGGAAGGAGTAATATACCTTTAAGAACATCTGCATGAGACAGATGTTCTTATGTGAAAACATGTTTAAATACTGGCAGTAAAAACAAACTTAAAATCTGTTCCATGTTTATTATTCTGTCACTTTTCTTTCAAGTCATAATCAACATTGTCGTGTGTGAACCATGGTGGTACGTTCTGGTGTGTACTGCTGGTAATCATGTCTGTCTCCCATTATGATGCTTCAACTGTACAGATCTGCATGTTGGAGCAGCTCTATTCTTTCCTCTGGTTCTGGATGCAGTTCAGCTTGAGGGATTTTTTTTTTTGTTTACCTTGTATGTGTAAAAACAAGTAAAAAAATTTTTTTACAATAATTAGGAGCTTTTTAGCACCTGAAAAGCTTAAAACCTGAGCTCTAACCTACAGCTGCACTGATCTGATATTAATATCTGTCCGATATCTGTCCAATATTGAGAAAGATTCTAGATGGATCCTTGTGAACAGCTCAATGCTGTGAACGGTAGAACTCCAGCTTCAGTTAGTGACTGTTTTTTACAACTTAGCTTGCTTGGTGCTAGATTTCAAAGCTACACTTTAAAGCTGCAGTATGTTACTTTTATAAAAAAAAGTTATTTAAACTGCCACTTTGCTGTGACAGTATGGTATGAAACAAATCTGTGGAAAAAAATATAAAGTTTCTCTGCCTTCTCCCAGTGCTATTCAGCAATCAGAGCCAGGAGGAGGGTCTTATTGCTGTCAATCACACATGTACAGGGCTCATCCCTCCTTCGCCTCCTCTGCCCTCACACCTTTGCTCCCTGCTATGCTGCAGCTTCTCCCTGACAGCAGAACCTGCCATGAAGGCTTAGGCTAGTTACCATGGCCACAGATGATGGCAGAGTAACAGTCATCCTGTTATGGTAAGTTGTTTCTCGCCATTAGCACATTTAGCGGTGAGTATCTGTGATTGACTGACAGCATTAAGACACTCCTCCTGGCTCTGATTGGTTGTTTTTGGTCAGGACGCCATGGGAACGGTGCATTTCTTCGCTCAAGCAAGAGGTGAAGGAGCTTGATCTTTCCAGAGATTGTCTGTCTCATACCAAACTGTCATGACATGGTGAGTTTTAAACAAGCAAACATTTTTATACAAGTCACATGCTGCAGCTTTAAAGGTGTACTCTCACTAATAATAATCCGGCTCTAATATCCCAAGTTTATTGAGGACAGGAATGTTTTGGTCTGGAACATTCGAAGTCTGCTGTGTTCAGAGGTTCCTCCAGCACTCATTAGCTAATATGTAATTATTTACTGTACAGAACAGCTGAAGTCAAAAAAGGGTTTTATTTGGGTCAATCAGAATAAATTTATACAAGCACCTGACCACAGAGTTGAGCTCTCGTCTCCATCCGTCCAGAATCAGCCTTTAGAAACATTACTTAAATAAAGGTTGGTCAAAATGAATGACATTACTTCAGATGGTGAGAGGCGGGTAAAGCAAAGGCCCACAGTAAACCAGTGCATACAAAGCAAGATTAAGTGCCAACAGTTGGGCGTCCTGATTAGACAATGTTTTTTATTTTTACAGTTTCATTTTATTATTACAACTATGTGAAACGGGGTTTTCAAAAAAATCTCTTCTCATCAACAATGTACTTCTTTCCAACGGGAAACTTCCGGAAAAACAGGCTGTTGCCTCTGCCCAGATTCCCCTGAAAGAGAGAGCAGAGAGATGATTCTGCTCATCGGGTCAGAACCAAACAGGAGGAAAGCTTTTGGAGGCTGAATGTTTTAACGATGGCTAGCAAATTTTGCTGGACAATAAATTATACCAGAAGTGATGGAGATAAATGATAATATTGTCGATTTGAGACTATTTTCAATTAATATAATGGTAATGTCATATTAAAGCAAGAACACATTCTCAGCGATCAATAAACTAGTGAACATTTAACGCTGGAAGTGGAAGACATTTTAAATATCCAAAATAAATAAAACAGAATCAACAAATAAAATTAATTATGAAGTTTCTACAACTGTCCTTTTAAAAAAAAAAAGGCTAATTGAGACAAACACCAAACTGGAGAATTTGTCATCCAATTTGTGGAAGATGCAAATGAAAATTATTGAGCTCTAATTTATAATGTGATTAATTTTTTTTTGGTAATTAATTTTTGTTGCGACAGGCCTAGAGATAGGTGCATGGAGCAGCTGATCATGGCTTGCCATGGTTATTTGGATGTGGTGGGAGCATTCTGGGTATTTATACTACTTTACATACTGTATATGTTTGTGAGCGGGAACAGTGCGGTCCAGGCAGCGCCTGCAGCTGTGCTCTCTTTCATGTAACTTGGAATCGGTGCAGACAATTTTATAGATATATTTCTTGTGAGCTGCATGTTTCAAACGTTGTTGTGAATGCGGCGCCCTCTATGATGCAAGGGGCCCCAGCTGCTGCTGCATGCTGTGTTACTGCTCTTACCTCCCTGCTCAGGTGCTTCCAGCAGTCCACCCAGGTGGGGTAAACAGACGCGTAGGGCGGCATGCCTCCAGCCAGCCTGACAGGACAACACGTCAGCTCATCTCATCTGAAATATTTCGGCAGCCAAGTTGCCAACTTACCCGCAGTTATTGACAGCCATCAGGTGGGACACCAGAACAAAGGGGTAGGTGAGCATACTTGCGAAGAACTGGAAGGCAGAAGAACACACACACGCACATTACTCTGCATATGCTGTAGGCATGTTCTGCAATGTGCATAACACTCACCCCGGTCACCGCCTGGGAGCAGTTCCTGATCTCTCCTGTGTGACTCATCTGGAAAACACAACAACTGGGTGATGACTTAAAGAACCACCTCAGCTGGTAGCAGCCATGCAGCTCCATGTGGAACCGACATGGCTGCTCTCAGTGCAACGCTGAGCTCCATTGGATGTGCATCAACAAGCTGTTTTCTTGCTCATGTCTGTTCAGAATACTAAGTGACCAACTAGAGACTAAAACCTGAAGCAGGTTTTGTGAAGCTCTCCAAATCCAAGATTAGAGCTCAGATGTTTGGATTATAGAGACAGACACGCCTGTAGAACTACAGCTCTGTTCAAACTGAACCAACAGGCTGACATTTTCCACCAGACCTCTAGCTGGACCGTATAAATTATTATCTAGGATGAGGAACATGTTGACAGGAAGTGATGATATGGTCACCTTTTGTTTTTATCTGTCTGGAATAAACATAAGATCTGCTTTCAGAATATGAATATCAAATTTGTTTATGACTTTATATTAATGTGCAGCAATAAAGGAGAACATTTCATTTCCACTGACTGTAACTAGGCCTGTAATGATACATTTTGCTGGATGATAAATTGTCCCAGATGATATTGCAATAAATAATATTGTTTTGAGATAATTTTTAAGTAATATAATGGTAATGCCATAATAATGCAAGAACACATTCTCAGAGGTCAATAAACATCTTAACACGGGAATTGCAAGACATTCTAAAATATCCTAAATAAATAAACTAAATTAAATGAGTTGTAAAGTCTCTAAACAAAATTGTACTCAAACAGCAGACTGGAGACTTTAGCCATCCAGTTTTTGGTAGAAACAAAAAAAACAAAAAAAATCAATCATGTAAATGGAATTTATTGAGTTTGTTTAAATTTATCATGCGATTTATTTATTGCTTATTGCAACAGGCCTCAATTTAACTAACGTCTAAGCTTTTTCTAGAAAGAGAGCAAGAAAAATAGCTTTGATCACTTGCCGAAGGTTAAAGTTAAAGGTCCTTGTAGTGAAATATTTGTGTATTTGTAAGTAGGATCTCTAGCTTGTAATCAGGCCCTTCGGTGGCCTTGACCTCTCCAATAGCAGTAAATGCAGCATGTGATTCTGTAGATAATGTGCCGATGCGATGCAGAGCAGCCTACCGAGTCATCGATGGCGTAAGTGTTGATGACATGAGCCAGGAGGTTGCAGATCCATAAGGACAAGACGTCAGCCAGCAGGCGAGGGACCAGACCACTGAGGACACATCAATGTACATTTCAACTGAAATTACATTTACACTGTCTCAAAGCACATATTGACAAATTGAATAAATAGAGCTATTCAACATAAAAACGCTCATCACACTTGCTCAAGTATACATATGAACTGAGTTAGTTCTGTAACAGTCCACTAAAGCACTGGTTCGGTCCATTTCAATCAGGTGAAACAGACAGAAAGTGGGTACTATAAAACTGACTGGAGATTAGGTTTGAGCTTTTGTTTTTGAAAGAGCTAAGCAAGTTCACTGATGGATTCTACAACAATAAAACCACTTCAACGTCTGTGTTTAAGGATTGGAGTTTTATTTTACTTTGAAAATAAAAAAAGTTGTAAATCACTTTGGAGTTGTTCTGATATGTAAAAGTGTACCATGTGTTCTTGAATGCACCATAAAACCATGTGTCGCTGCCTTCTAGGTTCCAAAACCAAACATTTACAGCAAAGGCTGTGGGTGGTAACAGGTGATGTGATTCTTGCACTAACTTCCGACTTGATTGTTTGAAAAAAAAAAAAAAGAAAAAAAAAAAGTATATATATATATATATATATATATAGTATATGTGCTTTATTTCTTGTAAAAATATCTCAACAAAATTATTACTAAAAATCTCTTTCAACTTAGTTGAAAAAGAAAGTTAACTTAATCTGACGTTTCACATTCAAAAAGTGGTAAAAAAAAAAATCATTTTACAAAAACCTCCCGTCATCACACCAGACATTTACCCAAATGATAAACCTCCAAAAAACACCCGGTGTGTTCTTAATTACTCTAATTAATGGGAGGGTTTAACAGTTACCAAAGTAATCCAAACAATTCCAAATATAAAAATTAATTACAGATTTTGGTTCTAAACTAATGTAAACATATTCTAACTGCCCAAAGAAGAAAACTAAATTGGTAGAAATTACAATTCACAAAATTTTACATAAATGGCCACAACATCCCGGCCGCAATTCATGTACAACAAGAATTACATCTAATATCTGCGTAAGTGGCCATTACCAAATGCAATGTTAACATGAGCAGACTTAGCTCTTCAATATATTTCTATCATCAAAATATTCATTTAAACATCAACTTATGCAGTAGTCCATGTTATACATAGATTTTCTTTGTATTCCATATGTTTTCTTAAATAAAAAATAAAAAAAAGCAAAAACAGTCAATGTTCTATGACTTCAAGTTCTTCTCTTGTCCATGTGATTGGTCTGTGTGTATAAAACAGTGCATGTAGCAGAATGAGATGTTCAGCATGTCAGTAAATGAGTACAGTGATATAACGCTATAACGTGGTTCACCTTTCACGTCTCGCTGGCTCACGGATTTGCATAGTGCCTTGTGTTCTGCATTCTGACTGGCTAAACTGTCTCTCCGCTTCTTCTCTACCTGTGTGTTAATAACGTTGCGATTTAATATGTTCACGTTCGTAAAACAGCTTGCCAAATTAAAGTTTGCAAACATAATCTATGGTGGCATGTCGGTTTATAAGAATCTTTTTGCCCAGAAGAAAAAAGAGCGACGACAACAACCGATAACCATGTTCTCTCGAAAAAACACACCTGCACCGCGAGCTTTAGAAGAACAAACCGCTACAGAGCGGAGTCAGGATGCAGCGGCTCAGTCACAAGAGAAGTGAAATAAACCCGAGTCCCTATTTGTGCTACTGAACTTTTTATTTTTTTTCATAGTCATTTTTCATTTTCTCCCGTTCTGATCCAATGACTCGGGTCGCGGTGGGGCGATGCTGATCTCCGCAATTTGAAGCCTTCAGTTCATATTGATGATCAAAATTATTATTTTGCAGTACAGTAGTTATTTGTTAAAAAAAAAAAAAAAAAGTTTATATAGTACTTTTATTTGCTAAACAAATGCTTGGGCCTGTAAAAAGGTTTTGTTCTTTGGTTTCTATGTATTATGGAGTATTTCATTGTATAATAATTGTAAAAAAAAAAAATAAAGGTTTCTACTTCACGGATTTTGCCTATCAAGGGCTCTTTTTGGAACGTAACCCCCGCAAAAAACGAGGGTTCACTGTATTTGGACAGGGCCACTGTGCAGGGCTGTACCGTTTTACCTCTGACCAGGTCAAAGGTCAACTACAGGACAGATTATTTATTGATCACAGGAGTTAGTGCAGCACTGTAAAAATGATCAGTTTATATCAGTTTTGATGCAAAAATTGGTGTCTGGAATAATCTTGTTTTAGTATAGATGATCTAAACATTGATTATTCTAACAACCCTACCATGAAGTGATCATATCATGAGAAGCTGGTTGTACATTCTAATAGAAACTCAATGTAAAGCAAATAAAAACAGATTTCATGTCTCACATCAGGTGGTACTCTTTGCTGAAACAACCATAACTTCATATTTTGATCACTTTTTCAATCCAAACTGTTCACAATGTTGGATTGTGAACAGTTTGGATTGCTCACAACCAAAACTAGGTTGTGTTATGATATTCATCTCAACATTTGCCTGTTGAGATGAATATGCAGAAAACATGTTGACGGTGTGGTTGGGAGGAGGGCGGGAGGCACTGAGACCACCGGGTCATTTTTCTTCCTTTCCTGGCTATCCAGAAAGAGTTTGCATTCCACTTTTAAATGAACTCTAGTGTTGGTATGAGTACAAGGTGTTCAGACTACAACAGGTAAAATGAAACAATAAGTAAAATAAGTGAGATAAGAGACCTCTGCGTTAAGGATGGATCAAATATTAGACAAACAATGTAAAACTTACGCAAAGAAGCCCCAAATGCCTTCTTCTCTGTAGATCGTAACAATGGAGTCAAGCATGCCACTGAAACCAGAAGGAGCACGTGATTATGGAGAAACATCTTCTAATTATGACTTTCTGTCTGAAAAATCTGACATTACCTGTATTTTGTCTCTCTCCCAATGAACTGAACCATACACCTTAGAGTGATCACTGGAAGAAACGGCCAGTCAGGTCATCTCAAAATGCAGACTAGTCCTCCATCTTATGAATGCTAAGCTGGTTCCAGCAGAAACGGGACCTACCGTGAAAAGGGTGTGTGACAATGGTGGCACACGATCGAGCAATCATCTCTTTGGTAGTCTGTGGACAATTCAGGGCAAAAACACAAGGCTTATCACTGGAAAACTTCACTACAGTAAACATTGCTACTGTAAATTATTTCACAAAGAATACTTTAAAAAAAAAATTCAATCTACATCTAGAGCATCACCTTGCAGAAGCTAATGTAGAGTCTGAACTCCCAGATGTCAGTCAACAAAATGTTCAGAGGAAAGGTTCAACCAAACACACTGCCCTGCTGGTAACACACTGCCCTGCTGGTAACACACTGCCCTGCTGGTAACACACTGCCCTGCTGGTAACACACTGCCCTGCTGGTAACACGCTGCGGTAATCAGGCCAAGATAATCCAACATGTTGAATATGAGCATTTTAGATTAAAGCGGTCCTGATGTTCTACAGCCTGCACCAGATCAGTCTTAACATACCACACATGGCAGGATTATCGGTTGCCATTACCTTAAGCCATAATCTTAGAATGCCAAACGTTTTAAGATTGTCGGAATGGGGAAATTGGAACAAAAAAAATTCCCAATTTTTCCTAAAGTCCTAAAGTCAACTAGGCTTTAGTGACTCTGCTGAACTAAAACCCAACACGTACAATCAGCAGCTCCACCCAGATGGAATGAAGAAGGAAAGTCACAGCTAGAAGGGTGTCCTTTAACTGCCTGATGGTAAATGAGTGAATCGCTGCTGCTGGTCAGCAGTCAACCTGACCATATAGACTTACGTGGAGTGAGGTGGAGACAGAGGAGTTGTCATGGAGATGATTGCCTCTCAGTGAGTGGCTTCTTCATATTTTGACCATCAATGTGGGAAACTATGAGCTGGACTATAATTAAAACTAAACTGAGCCAGATAATGAAGAACTTGGACAGAACAATCTGAGTCTTACCTCTCCAGCAACACTTTTCAGAGTGTTCTCATCTGCTTTCGGCTTGCTACCTGGAAGCTGCACATCACACACACATTCACACACACAAACACAACACACCAAGCATTATTATTACGCAGGGAAGAATACGTAATGACATATGATCAGCAATAAGTGCTAACATCCAGGTAAAGCACATGTTCTACTGGGATTCATGCATATTAGAAGCACTTTGAAACTGGTTCACTTCTAGGTTTATCACCACTGTGACCTCTACTCAAAGCATGGATGTGTCTGGGAATGCAACATTAATTCAATGATATCTCATTTATCCCAGAGGGAAAATGTCATAACTCATATCATCCAAGTATCTTCAAAGAGTAGTTGTGGATGGTGATGCTGTGGGCTGGAAGGATCTCCAAATTTGATGAAGTCTCTTATTGAAGACTGTTGCTGTATCTCAGTCTCATGACCTTCATGTCATGCTAACAGCTCTTTATGTAGGCAAGAGAGTTGATGTTAAACAGGGGTCAGAGTTCAGGTATAATTTGAACTTTTGAGCTGTTAATCAGCTGCTCCCAGTAGTATAACCCATATCTTATTGTCATGGTTACACATCATAATAACAGCGTGAAACCAGAAGTGTGAACAGAAATCCTTCCAGCTGAACAGCATGAGTAACCTAAGGGAATAACTGTCCAAACATTCAATGATTCCACCAGATACATAAGAGCAAAGGTCATAGAGCTGCTCCAACATGTTGCCACCATCAGAGGCATAAATTCTAAAATGAATATTATTATTACTGCTTCATAATAATCAACACTGCAGGTCAACTTATAAGTCTTTGGTTAATTTAAAGCTAGTCAGTGAAAACAGGACAGTCTTACCTGAGGTGAGCTCTTTTCCTGACATATCTAGAAGAACATGAAATATCATTAACACCACTAAAGATTCAAAATTACAGCTTTTTCCAACCTAGTAAAGCGTGGCATTAGTAATTTCAGCAGGGAATGAAAGATGAGTGACAGAAAAGGCTGAATTGCTGTTAGGTCTGTTGCAATAAGCAATAAATCAAGTAACTGCATAATAAAATAAAACTAGCTCAATAATTTCTATTTGCATAATTTATTGTTTCTCTTTTCTCTCTAAATTTCTACTAAAAATTTAGTAACAAAAGTCTTCAGTCTGGTGTTGTGGTCTCAACTAGCCCTTTTCTTGAAAAACAATTTTGTTTCCAAAGACCTTATAACTTGTTTTATTTTTCAGTTGTTTTGTTTATTAATTTTGGATATTTAACATGTCTTCCAGTGCTAAGTGTTCATTTGAATTTAAAGTTTATTGATCTTAGAAAATGTGTTCTTGCACTATTTTGCCCTTACAATTATAGAATGTAAAAATGCTCTCAAAATAATATTGTTTATCGCATTAACGTCTGGGACAATTTATCAGCAAAATTTGTTATGGTGACAGGCTGCAATTTAAGGTTTAGATGACCAGAATGAGTTTTACTGTGCAGCTGAAGTCTTCAGGCCTACCTGCCGAACTGTGCTGTGAACAACGGTGCCTATGGCTCCGGCACACAGCCTGGGACCAAGTCCATTGTAGAGTCCAGCCTTCCCATCTATCTTAATAATGTGCTTAGCTGCAACATAGTGAAAATGGCATTATAATAGATTAGAAAACACATCAGACAGGTGCAGAAACCATAATGTGAAAACATGAACACGACTGAGCTTTAGAAATTATGAAATGTAAACAGAAAATCAAATTTCTAATCATTTTATTAAGCTATAGACCTGCTGCGCTTAGAACACGACCACATCTATTACTCGATATGTTGAGGGAAGTAATTATGGATATATGTCAGTTAATTGGAATATGGCCTCTGATCAGGCTCATTTATCAGAATAAAACTTGAATGTAATTTATGTGAATTTTATATAATACAGCAACATAAAGCATAGAACAGCTGTGAAATGGAGAGAAAATGTCTGGTTTGCAAATCTAAATTGTGTCATGAATTTCTCTCCAGCTCATGGAGTTGTTACGTTACAGAACCAGCTCCAGCAGCTGATCAGGTATTACTTTGATTCACATTCCTCTTTGTTAAACTGGGGGGACGCATTCTGATGGGTGAATTTTAGCCATCAGGATGCGTTTCCCCAGTTTAACACAGGGAGAACTTTATAGGTGTGTGAATGTGACATGGATGATAGAGATATATATGTATGTACAGACATATATACACACACTCACATATATATACAGATATATGTATATATATATATATATGGTATACACATTTTCATATATACACATATGCAGACATATATACACACATACATACATTCCCTCAAAATAACTCTAAATACAGCTGTTCATGTCTAAACCGCCAGCAACAAAAGTGAGTACACGTCTTAGTGAAAGTTCCTGAAGAGTCAATATTTTGTGTGGCCACCATTTACCAAAACTGCATTAACTCTCCTGGGCATGGAGTTCACCAGAGCTTCACAGGATGCCACTGGAATGC
>CAEFZX010003669.1:0-79556 GCA_903066825.1 Alfaro cultratus
ATATGATGTAAAGCACTTTGAAATGCCTTGCCGCTGAAATGTGCTATACAAATAAAATTTGATTGATTGATTGATTGATGAGGTATGAATTGTATGAATTGAACTCATTTCCCCAGCACATCCTGAAGATGCCCAAATGGATCGAGATCTACCCTCCAACCAGTTAGAATAGAATAGAATAGAATTCAACTTTATTGTCATTGCACTGTCACAAGTACAAAGCAACGAAAGTTATTGTACTGGTCAGACTCCTCCTGAACCGCCTGCTGAAGGAGGTCACAGACAACTGGGAACTGTGTTTCCACGAACACACATTTGCGTGGCTATCTTTGTGGGGACTTTCCATTGACTTCCATTCATTTCTACAGCCTTAAACCTTATCCTAACCCAAACCCTAACCAAAACTCAATTCACACCTCAATCCTAAATGTAACCCCTGATCCAAAAACAGCGTTTCCCCTTGTGGGGACCAGACTCCAGTCCCCACAACATAGTATGTGTCAGGAAAATGGTCCCCACAAGGTATTATAAATAAATATACTCCTGCACTCATACCTAAGGCCTATTTAGAGAGACCAATTAATCCAACAGTGAATTTTTGTGACTGTGAGACAAAGCTGAAGTGCCTGGACACATGCGCAGTGAGAACATGCAAACCTCATGAATAAAGACCCAATAAAGACCCTGCTGCTACCAGCTCCGCCACTGTGCAGCCCGGCCCACTACACCTGGATATCCACACAGAAAACAAGAATCACAAGACCACTTTCTTGGGAGTTTTCCTTTTTACTGTCTCCACATGCATTCCATATAAGAAATTTCTGCAAAGTTAATGACCAGATGTAATCATCTGGGTACTCTTCGAAACACTGATGCCCATTGGCATGATAAACTGAACTTCTCCGCATCACTGAATCCATGGGTCGTCACTTCTATTTTTTGTTTAGTTCTGTTTTTAAGATGTGCGTTACTTTAATGACAGGTGACTGACTGTAAAACCCAAGACCAAGGCTCGTTATACCCAGTCAATCCCTTCATGTGTATCTCTTCTCTCATCAGACAATAGATTTAGAATGAAACAGCTGGATACATCTGACCCAGTAACCCTTTTTAATGACCCAGAATCCAATTTCTACATCACAAAACCCTGTAGTTATGGTAACCATCACTTCCAAGAAGTCGTCTTTTTCACAAAAATACTAAAATCCAACGACAGTTATTTTCTTTGAGAGGCAGCCAACGAGGAATGAAGGGAGAATGAGGTGTGAAGGAAGCAAAGCAGTAGCAGCAGTGGCAGTGCAAGAACTCACCAAAATCACTCCTGATGCGCAGCACTCAATTTTCCATTTAGGCCAGCTCTCAATCAGCAAAAAGAGTCTCTTGGCTCCCAGTCAGAGGAGAAACGGACTGATGCATTCGATATATTTTAAATTCACTGGAAGCCAAGGCCGTAAATCATTACCTAAGGCCTTTCGGTTCACAGTTTTCTTCTTCAAATTGCCCTCCCTCCCACCACTTCATGGCACAGATTACTGAGGAACTTACTGAGAGCATTGTTCCCCTTGCCAGCTCACTTGGCATATGTCGCCCTATTTCAAACCCTGCGGCTGTTACACAGGAGGAGTCAATAAGCAGCACTGAGGTTATTTATGAGGTTGTCCTTAAATAACCTTCTTATACCCACAGTTTGACCAATGTCTCTGAAAGTATGAGTACTGTTGGCACCAACTAATAGGAAGTCGACTACATAATTAGACTACATATTTATAAATAATTAGAGTAATAATTATATAAATATATAAATCATTCTATATATATTCTGTAAGTATAAAATCATGTAGTTTTGGTCATTTATAGGCACAGTTCAGCAAATTTTTTTGTTTAGCAATTTAGCTACCTTTGAAAATGTTTACACACTTAGTTTTCTCTAGGCTAAGTGTAGGGAAGCTAAGCTACCCTAAGCGTAGCTTCCCTAAACTTATAATTTATTTCCGGATAAATTAGAAGGCTCCAATTTTGTAAAGTTTTCAGTTGAATAAATATTGACATTTGTGTTCATGTTTTGGTTATCGACTGTTACAAATTCTTCCAAGACGGTCGAGCGGTTTCATTTCCTGTATCTTCTTCATCTCTCAGTAGCAATTCAACCGAGACAAATTCATGAGCAAAGTAAAACATTGGAGAGTAGAGAGCAAAATGTGAACATAAACAGAAACTCTAAGGACATTCTAGAACATATAAGTTCTAATATAAATATAGTATATAAATTGGCGCTCCAATTTATTTAAGAGTATGTTTCATTTGAACTGAGGCTAGCACTTTATCGTTAGCTTCCATTAATAGCGGAACTAATGTTTGAGTAGTGATTTGAAACTCTGGTGAATGTACAGCTCAAGATAACGTGTGGTGATCCTTGCTTTGAACTTTAACTGGGTCATGCTGGAGGGTTGTTTGTTGAGTGACTTCGAATGTCTCCAGGTTCTGTCCAATGATTTTCTGGCCGTACTGATGAGTTTATTGAGTCTGCTGGCATCTCTGGGCAGTGATGCTGCTCCCTGCAGCAGATCACAGTATAAAAGATGGCACCTGCCTGCCAGCTCAGACTGGGAGGATATCTCCAGCATCTCACTGCTTACATTACAGAAATGAGGTCATTGTTGGTGATCCTGCAGCCTGTTAAGATGCACAGCCAAGTACTTCTAAAACTGCAAACATCTTTGCAGAAAGTGAGATTTCTTTATCCGACCCTATCAAGATGGTATGTTATTACATCAGCAGCACACATGCTACTTTACAAGATGTTAGCAAACATGCACCTGCAGCAATGGATATAGAAAATGAAAACATGTTGGCATCAGTTAGCTGACAAGTACATTATCGAGATCTTCATTTAGCAAATCCCAGTAGCTCTTCAACAAACAAACTGGAGCAAGAAGAAGTTGAATATGATGTTTTTCTACGATCTGAGTTCTGTTATGGGATTGTTTTGTATATGTGGGTTTGGGATTATAACACTAGATTTGAAGAATTACATAATGATAAGACGTAAAAATACCCTCTGTCCGTTCATATAAAAACACATTTTTTCTGAGTTAAAGATGAAGCACAAATTGAAAAAGACTGGGGAAAATCAGGTTAAAAGATGCAAAACCCCCAAATTTAAAAGCCTTCAACTGTGGCTCTTAACAAAGATGAACAGCACATAATTTTACCCACCTGTACATAAGGTATTCACTTCTATTTGTGGCGCTGTAAGTCTCATTTTTGTGAGAGAGCCTGTCAACACGTTATGTAAGAAAGCGATGCATGTGGAGCAGGTACAGCCGTGTACACAGTGCAGATGAGACATGCTAGAGGTGTTAGGAGTGAAGGTGTCATCGGATATGATGAGTGCTAAGAAAAGCAAGGTGAGACATCCCTCTGTGTCTCTGTCTATTTTAAACACAAGTGGCAGGATGCATGAAAGGCAGGCAGTTTCAGAAGAAATCAGTGTTTGTTTATGCTTTAAGTTAGATTAACTCTAAAATATGCATCATTGATTACCAATAACTTATTTCTTAAAGTATAATAGGAGAAGGCTAGAATATATATTTAGCTCCGAAGAACTTCTGGAGATGATGGATCACTGAACTTGAAGATGCGTTTGCTATTTGTTGTTTAAAATAAATATTTCTTCTAAGAATTAAGTTTTTTATTTTTGTAAGCAGACCTGGTTGATTGTATTTCAGATGTTTTTTAAAAGGGGCCTTGTGAAACTTTTCACGGCAAACTCTCATGTTTCTGGGTTTTGCTGCGCCGTACGAGAGCTTATTGTAGATAGAAAAATAAAAGAAGGAGTAAATGTCAGCCATAAAACTCAGACGTTTTCTAGAAAAAAACAAGGACATTTTTGAGCTCCAAAAGTTGAAAGTTTGCTAGAAAAAAACTGATTTTTTTAGATTGAGCTCAGAAATATTCTAAAAAAAAAAAAAAAAACAACAGGGAAATTTCTTGGGTTGAAAAGCCAAAATTCTGCTAGAAAAAATATAGAAAGTTTGAGGTTGATCTCAGAAATTTTCTAGAAATGCACGAACATTTCTGAGTCTCAAAAGACGAGCATTTCTGACTTTTGAAACACAGAAAATTTTCACGTTTTTCTGATATTAATTGATCAATATTAATCAATATTTGAGGTTTGTTTTTTCTTGCAAATTTTCAACTTTTTAAGCTTAGAAATGTTCACAGTATTTTTCTCAAATTTCTGATTAATCTCCAGATTTTTGACAAATTTATTCTCCACGTTTTTATATCTATAATCAGTCCAATACACTGTCATATTTTTCTAAATGTTGGGTGGATTTGTTTTGTTTCAAATAGAACCCCCAAATATTTTTTACAAAAAATTGCTGCAAATAGATTTTTTTAATTATATAATTTCACACAGTGTCGTGTAAAGTTATAGAAGAACTTGGCTGTGCATTTTAACAGGCTGCAGGATCACCAACAATGACCTCATTTCTGTAATGTAAGCAGTGAGATGCTGGAGATATCCTCCCAGTCTGAGCTGGCAGGCAGGTGCCATCTTTTATACTGTGATCTGCTGCAGGGAGCAGCATCACTGCCCAGAGATGCCAGCAGACTCAATAAACTCATCAGTACGGCCAGAAAATCATTGGACAGAACCTGGAGACATTCGAATCGGTAAGGGACAGGAAATCACTCAACAAACAACCTCCAGCATGAACAATCCATCCCACAGGCTTCAAGGAAAACCAGCAGAGACAGCAGAGCTCTTTCTTCAACAGACACTCTCTGCTCTACTGTCATAAAGAAGAAAGCTGTTGTTTGTCAGCACAAAGAGCTCAGGATGCTATCAAGCTGTAAAGTATCCAATTTTGTGGCTATAGAAGTGGTAATGCTGTAATGGTTGCAGCGTTGTTGCTGCAGACCATTTCCAATTCCTTAATAACTGGGTGCCCAACCTCTGATGGATACTGTACTGATTCCCCAGACCTCAGTCCAGAGCACCTTGGGTATGTGGTGGAATTGGATATTGGCATCATGAATGAGCAGTCAACAATTTCTCAGTGACTGATTAATGCTATATGGATCCCAATTTATAGCTTTAATAATTCTGAGGAGTTTTAAGTCCAAAAGGGGGGGGGGATCAGAACTGGCTAGTCCAATAGTAACAATAACAAGATGTCCCTAATTAAATGGGTAGCAAGTCTGTTAATTCTGACAAGTCATTTGCAAATCTGCTTTTCTTCTAAAAAACAAACAACAAAAAAAACTGTCTTAAGCATTAAATATACTTAATACTTAAGTATTACATTAAATCTGATCCAGTCCAGAAAACTTCAGACTGTCCAGTCATTCACTGTGTGGGCGGGAAGGTCGTTATTAAGGTAGATTTGTACCAGAAATGGTTTGTTTCTTCCTTTTACATTATGATATTCAGAAGAAAGCGAATTACCTCGCGAGCTCAACCGCACACTGAAGGGGCGGGGCCAAGAGTCACTGTCCGGGTTTCCCACCCAAGTTTCCACGGGACTCAGGTGCTTCAGGTAAGAAAAATGAAAGACACGTATTTTTGAAAAAGTGCGCACTTAAGCGCTCTACAATAATAGCATAAATATATATATATTGTAGCTGTTTCCAAGAAAATCTTGACCCAGTTTAACTCCTATTATTCACCGCCGACAGGATGAATAAACTCGGACTTCCCGCCTCGCTCCTCTCGCGATGCTTCCTTCCGCGGGCTAATTAGAGGTTAGCAATCAACATTTTGCTGGTTCTTTAGACAAATTTCTACTGAGTATGCATGCTTTTCTCACTTCTTAGTGCTGCATTTACTTATAAATAAAACAATTCGTGTATATTAAGATGCAAATATTATACTTCACATGTAGTTATTAGTCATTAGACTTCTGAATTTGCAAGCTGCGTTAGCACAGCTCAGGCTAGCCATATGGTTTAAATTTACAGTGAAAGAATATTGCAGCGAGGTTAATTGTATGTTGTACGGAGCCCTCTAAGGGACATTGGGGAAAATATACATATTTTGCGTTCCCTCGCAATAAGCTTACTGCAATATCTGCTGGTCTACTTCGCATACAGTTACTGATGTCAATTTAAAGTTTCAAATAGATACACATTTAAAAGAGCCTCGGTGAAAACGTGTCTGTTATTAACTCTTTGGTGCAAAAAACTGATTGAAAATCAATTTATTCACTGCATGTTTATGTCTGTTTGTGTAAAGCTGAGATGGAACTTTAAACCATTCACACCATCAACACAAAAAAGACAAAACTGTTATTACCCCGTGATAATAACTCAGAAATAGTGCAATTAGTTTGGTGTATTTTTATTTCTTTCCTTCTTACGGAAAGTTTCAGTTTATGCCATAGGTTTATGGTGCATTTCCTAAAGAAAAAAATATACAACTTTAGATATTTCACAAGATATTAACATACATGGAAGAACCTTAGAAAGGCTTACAGTATTCAATTATGCTGCATGAACATATCAGTGCATTATTGCGAGGGAATGCAAAAGTATTGAGAGGGAACTCAAAAAATAACTAAATTCTCCATGTCCCCTAGGGGGCTCCGTAATGTTGGATGCTTTTCATTAAACAAGGGAAGCTTTTTTTGCTGTATATTTAACATAAACTGTAATGAGAACAATTTCTTCCCAGCCTAAGGTAAGATTTAGATGTAAACTCCTGCTCTGTGTGTTTTACGTTTCACACTAATTTACACATCTGTCATCATGTGTGCATATGAAACATGTCTATTAGGTATAAAGCTCCAAAGTAATATGAAATTATCTGTCTCTTGTCAAAACTGGTAGTACTCCAGCAGTTCTTGGGCAAGAAATATTGACCCACTCTTTAACTATTCACCTAAACACTTGAGTTTATTCATACTAGTTTCAATTACACTGTAATTTTAGTGAAAATGTCTAAAAACATGTCAACATAGCTCACAGTTGGCCAGCAACCCAGAAATGTATTTTGACCCAAGAATGTTTAGTGTTTTATAGACCAACATCATAATTTTAAAATATTTTCTCTGGTAAACTGAGGTCCAGTGTAATGATTTAAGAACATGATATAATGCATCTTCCTGGTGTTGATTCAGGTGTCTGGCAGCAGCATATTGGATAAGCTGCAGTTGCCTGATTGAATTTTTCAAATGTTTCAGGAAAGAAACTTATGCTGCAGTCTGTCCTTCAGAAAACATCATCTTGTTTCAACATGAAGCTCTTCATTCTGCCTCAGTTTGTAAGGTGATAGCAAGCTGGTTTGGTAAGAGATTTTATTTCATGCTCTGTAGCCTTTAAGCCCCACTAAGTCTAGAAATGAGCTGTGCATAAATAGGAATTGAGCTCTGACTGTTTATAACCTGCGGGGGGCAGTAGTGGGCTAGAGATCTGTCAAAGCGTCCCTCAGACCAAAAACAAGAGTAAGAAAGGAGAGAAATGCAACTTAAAATGGTTCTAATACTGACTGAGACGAACCAGAAGTTCAGAACAAATACAGGAAACTCATAATGAAATGATCAGAATAATAAAATCAAGTAAACAGATAAAACAAGTAAATTTAAATAATAAGAAATGAGAGAAATCAATTATAAGAATTATAAGAGGAACTTAGGAAATACATGTTGATTGGATTTGTGAGAAAACTCTGGAGGTGACTGGGTACATATTGTGTATGCAGAAAGGTAAAATGAAATAAAATTCAACAAAAGAAGAAAGCATAAATAAAAAATTATTATAAAAGTGTCTTGAATTTAAGTAAAACTGAGAAAAAAACTGAAGACTGAATATGGATCTTTATTCATCAGGGTGATGGGAGACAGAGACAACCAAAGGGATACTGGTCAGACTAAAACTGTAATTTTTATTTATAAAAAAAAATTCAGAAAATTCATTATTTTCTTTCCATTTAACAGATATACACTAATTTGTAAAAAGAAATAAATGACATTGATGTTTGTGATTCTTACATGACAAAATGTAGAAAGGTTTAAGGGATATAAATATTCATGCAAGGCACTGTAGAAATAATTTGCAGTTTTATTTATGGGATGTTGATTTATTGGTACTTGAAAATGTTTCCTTTATACTGAACTCAAAATTTAATCAAACAGAAATATTGTTAAAACATGTATTTTAAATTAAACAGGCTGTAATTTACCAGAATTATTTTTGATGGCAGAGGGAATTTTATCAGCAAATCAGTTATGATAATCTGACTTCTCTCCACGTTCTGTCTGTGTTTCAATTATTGAGGAGGAATGAGGTGAGACAAAAATTAAAGGTAATTTATTTTACAAAAGCCATCACTTTTCCTTTTCCCCTGTTGCAGACAGGAGCCATAAATGGGCCTTTTTGCTGTAATAATATTTCAGTCTGACATGTGGGGGCGTTTCTTGCAAAAAATGGACATAAACTGGTTTTAAGCCACAGCAAATGCTTTACTTCCATTTGCAGGATCAGCCTAAAGGCACATAGCTTTTTCCTATAATGGACTTCCAATGTGAACATTTTAACTGCTATAAGAATGTCAGAGAAATTTACATAGGTGGTGTAAAGATGGGACATTTCAAAGCTCTTCAGCCCCACAGTTCTGAGTCTCCAATCATTCGGTCATAAAATGTCCCAGAGGGGCCAATAAAAGTCACGTCAGAATGAGGCTCAGTTTCTACAACACACAAAAAGTCCAGTTTTCATGTTGAGCTGGCTTTACCTGTTACAATAATGACAACTCCACTAACTTAGACTTGGTGAACTCTGAAGCTGAGCTTTGCACTTACTAAACAACAAGTAAAAACAATTTAATAAGGACGATTTGAAAAGGCTGGTTTTGTTAAACGTTCAGCAAAGTAATTACTATCAGTTATTTGATAATCAATTACTTTTGTGCAAATTTTTACAAGTTTGTTCAACTCATTTTAACCTGCTAACTGCAGATTAGCTTTATTAATGCAACTTCAAAGCTCTACAAATGGAAATTTAAAGCTATGAATAATATATTAGTAATCAGTTTAAAAGTACTGGTGGACTTGATGTCCTCTCACATCCAAATAACTCCTTTGTCCTGCGTGAGAAATGCAAGTTCAAATGAATTAGAATATTCTAATTTACAAAAAGTTCACATTTTAAAATTAGTGACACAAATCACAGCTTACCTTTGCCTTTAAGGTTGAATGGGAATCCAGTTTGTTTCCAGTTTCCCCACTATCCCAGCAGGTCCCTTCAACCCACTGCAGGTGGTGGGAGACCTGAGAACTCTAGCAAACATGACGTCACTTTTGGGACTATAACCATCACTGCACAAGTCATTCTCTCCTCAAGTGTCCACATTCTTGTAAATATTCTGACTTGTCATGAATATTTTTACTTATTTGAAAGCAATTGAATTTATAGTCTATGCTATGTATTCTGTACAGTACAGTCTCTATTTTGTTTTTGTTTTTTTATTTTTTGATATGCATCGGCGTGCTTCCAGTTGGCTTTTAAGTACAAAGAGCAAGCCTATTTTTTTTCTTTCCTCTTATTTTGTTTCAGTCCACCACAGCACCTTTCATTAATTGTCTAAGATTGATTTGTTTATCCAAATTTTCTTAGTTTTTTTTTTACATTCTACATGAGTATGATGTTGTTAATTATCAACAGATTGAATGACTATCTGTTTTATTTGCAAACAGTTAAGGTGGGAATAACATATTTTTCAAGCCTAGATACAAGTAACAGAAATGATAAAATTAGTCTGTTTACATAACACATTTATTTTCTTAGTGGTGCATTTGTCAGCATGTCCTGAATGAACTCAATTTCTTTTGCAGCCCGCAAGCAGCAGGTCCTGAGTAGCTGCCAAGTTTGCTTAAGCCCTGCTCAGCTTCTTTTTTTTTTTTAATAATCAGAACTCATAAAAAACAAGTCTGCATATGAGAGTTGATCTGGGCATTATGTGTCCTGGTTCTTCAAATATAAAACACAATTTTTCTTTAATTGAAGACAAAGTATATCAGGCTTCTGGAATGTAATTTGTGATGCAGTTTTGTTTTTTTAACAGGATCTTCCTGTCTGTTCCCTGGTTGTGGCAGTTAAAGGCAGACCTGCGTAATCATGAGGCAAGTGACCAGATTTATTGTTTTTAGGGTTAGGTTAGTGGGTAACCCTGGACTCAGAACGTTTTGGGGTGTTTCTCAAAAAGTGACATAGTTACAGTAAATTTTTCCTTATGTGATTTAATTTAGAGTTAGCTGTGAAATTTTTTTTTCCTTTTATTCACTTTTACAAACCTGCAATCAATTCTTCTGCTTCAGTATTTGCTGAACATGTGTAAACTGGCATGGAGTGAGTTTGTGTGGGACACACACACACACACACACACACACACACAGAGAGAGAGTGAGAGCGAGCGAGCGAGCAGGAAGGAACCCATATTAAGAGGGACACTTGAATGAATCAGAAGAATAGGTTTTTGCATGTCAAGCAGCTCGAGTATTAAGCTTTGAATGGACAGACAGAACCACCTTCTCCAGTTCAAATGATGCAAACCTGCACGATTGGAGGAATTTAAACTCCTCTGTGTGTTTGTGTCTCATTTCTCTAACCCCTAAATCACCAGAGTTACATTTATTTGCTGTACAAGAACAGCACATAGTTTGTTCTAAAGGAAGTGAAATGAGCACAATCTAACAAGCTCTGAAAACTTTAATTTGATTTTTCAAGCAAAGCATTTCATGCGTCTTATTCTGTTTTTTAATATTTCTGGAAGACAATTCAATGTACAAGATCAAACGTATTGTTTTAATTCTAGCCAATTCTCTTCTGTCAAGAAAAATCTTGACATGTTCAAGATTTTTTGAACATGTTAAGTGGGCCTCTATGAAACCTGTGAAAGATTCATGCCATGCGTAACGTTTTCTCATAGCAGAGCTCAGTGATTGCTGGGAGTTTTGTTTTGGTGTCGCTTGTTGAAGTTGCTCTTCGGAACATTGCATTGCACACTTGGTTCCACACATGAACATTGTTCAGGTGTTTATCGGTAAAACAGCTCTGTATTTGTTTGGTACATGTGTGTACCGAACTGTTAGGGCTGCATCGGATATTTTTCATACGAATACGCAGCGTTTCCCCCAGAAAGTCTGCTAAGCCCGGTGGTAGATGTGCTGGGCAGTCCACCAGCGACCCACCATGTTTTTACGTTAAAAATATGAAATGTTACAAAAACTTGTAGGTGCATGATAGCGTGTGATGCTAACAGGCAGGTGGAACTGGTTCACGCCCAGTTCAATGCGTCAACTACAAACCTAGCTTAATCAGTCTTTACTGTCGCTGTTAAAGATGTATAAAAACCCTGATTTAAAATAAATGGGGGAAGTGTGTGTGTCGAAGGCTTATGATGCGCTGCTGGAAACCCTGACTATCTGTACCAATCAGGAAAATCACGGTCCGGTACGTACATGGGTTGTAAAATCATGGTTTGCTATGTTTTAATAAAGATAAATGAATACTTATATATATTTTTTACGCTATTCAAAAGTGAACCCAGAACATTAACCTTCCTACCACTAAATTGATTTTATCAATACATCCTACCACACTACATGAGTGGTTTAGAAGTAACAGGAGGCGTCGTTTCACATGAAAATGATTATTGCTTTTAGGAATTTTTTTATTAACCCTGTGCTGACAGTTGGTCCTAAGCAATTTACTCCAGATTAGTTTTGATATACAGTATAATCCAGTGTTGCAGTCGAACCTCAATGTAACATAGACGTGCAGCTGATGGGAAACCCCCTCCTGACGATAGAGGACTGTCCAGCACAATCACATGTCCGCTGCTAGAAACACTTCCACTGCACTTGGGGCTGGTTGAATACTATAGGTCACTGGCTATTTATCTCTGTAGCAGTGATGTTTACATTTGGTGTGACGTTGTGGATGAGTAATTAAGTCCAGTGTAGAGCAAGTTAAGTATCCTAAGCTGTTCAAAAACCCTGACACAACGCAACGGTTTGCTCCACTTTTCCTTCTATTAATAATTAAGTTATTTAAACAAACAAGCATACAATTTAACTACTTAAAGGAGAATCCCGAGAGGAACTGAGAATGAACGTTCAAAGTATTATTAGGCAATTAAAGATAAAGTTTGATAAAAAGAAGGGCTGCACAATATACCTCAAATACATTGTCATCAACAATATCAGTATGTGCAAAGGACGGTTTGGAGTGCAATGATTGTTGGCTAATACATTTTTCATGCTAATGTAGCATTTAGCCTGTTGGACAGTCTTATGGCAGAAGATGTTCACACCAGACACTAACGGCAGTGCTAAAGGTCAGAGAGTGATGGAAATGCATGAGAAACAGAGGAAAGAAGAAAACGGATATATGGCAACTTGTATCATTATTGCAATCTTTACTAACATTATCATAAGATTTTATAATATTACTCTAGCAGTAAGAATAACTCTGAAATACAGAGAAACATGCAGAGATAAGATGGCATGAGTGCAGCATATCCTAAGGTGTTTTCCAGTTATCTGTTGATTTTTTTCATGTCACAATGTATACTGTACTATTTTAAAAAATGGCAATGTTACTATTTTCCCAGCCCTAATCAAAACTATCTATTGATGCCTCTCTCTAAAACTAAGAGCATTTAAGAGTATATATGGAGTTAATACAAATATTGGTATTTTTTTTACACTAAATTCATGATCATGATATTATCAACATGCACCAGGTCAAAGAAAATTTCTAATCAGTTTTAAAAACTTGCCAAACACATTGCATATTTAGGACACAGATTGCTATTCTGATCAGACAAAGAAACAAATTAAAATTATTATGAGCCATAGATATGATGAGCCTTAGAAAATCAAAAATAGCACTGGTACACCAGGTTGAAAGTCAAGGAGAAAAATTCTGTTTTTTTTAAAAAGAGTTTTAAAAACAGGAAGCGATGGAGCCTGCCTGACGTGTACCGGCAACTCGTTCCATGTTTTAGGAGCCAAAACTGCAAAGGCTCTGTTTCCTCTGGATTTATAAAATGTCAGTGAACACCATGAGGTCAGCTGATCTAAGAGCACACAATGGCATTTAAAGGTGAAGCAGATCAGACAAATAAGAAGGGGCAAGACCATTTAACGAATTAAAGAAGAAATAAATAAAATCTGAAGTGGATTATCTGGGAAGCCAGCAAAGGAAAGTTGTAACTACATGTATGCGCTTTCATTTGCTTTACAAGTTAAAAATTATGCAGCAGCATTTTTTTTACCAGCTGTATATGTGAGAGGAAGGCTTGGCTAACTTCAATCAAAAGAGCGTTACAATAATCCAGACATGATGTGATAACAGCATGGATCAATGTCGCGAGGTGGCGTCTATGCAGAGGGGCTTGGCATTTGACAGCCGCCTCAACTAAAAGAAAGAAACTTAACCACAGCGCTGACATGTGAGCCAGATGTTAGGCTGAGGTCCATTTCAGACCTACACTTGTGATGCTGGACATTTTGTGATCCTGGGACTCAAACGAAGGAGTACAGCTGGAGTCGCTGGATGGCATAGACTCCTGTCAGAGAGCATTTTTCCTTTCCTCCTATCAGAGATGCAGGAGGAATCTCAATGTTCCTCCTGCCAATTGAGAGCTGCCCAATGTTTTAAGCACAATTAAAACATTGTTACCAGAATCCATTGCTAAAGATATGTCATTAAAAACCCTTAAAACGGCATTTCTGTGATATGTTTTAAACCCAGATGAGAAATGCTTTATATATGGACAGATATAGATTTATTCAAAAATCTATATCCAATATGGAATATCATCTATAATATAGTCATCAATGTATTTAAGAAAATATATTGTGATATAATTTTTTGGCAGTATACCCCCAGTTGGGCCATTCACTGACTTAGCGAGACCAAAGGGGTCCAATAAATCTAAAACGTTCTTCACTAGAAGCTTTCCAGAGCAACACACGACATAAAATATCCCAAAATTAATTTGTGTTCATATTTTGGTGTAAAATTTTCCAAGCAGTCACAATAGTTTTGTCAAAAGTCTTTGTTTTACTGGGCTAATGCTGTTTTTCATTGGACAAGAGGTGGGTCACCAGTCCAACATAGCATACAACTATTCTCTCAACAACAACAGAGATATTTGTTGTTTTTAATTTATTTAGCTTATTCAACATCATATTGATGCAGATTGCTGTTATACCCATCCAGCTTTCAAGTGTTTCACAAACCAAAGATCACTTATGTAGCTTATTTGAAAAAAAAAATAATAAAATAAAATCCTTCTTTAGAAATATCGACTGGAAGCTGACATTAACCTTGGGGACGTCTGTGCTGCTGCAGCATGTTTAGCGTTGAGATGCTATTTTAGGCTTGAAGATCTTCGCTGACAGGCTAACTCCTTTTAGCACAATGTGCACACAACGAGTCTTTTCCGGCGTCCCATCAAATCATTTTTTGAAGCATAAATTTACACCCAGAGGGCCAAGAGAAGCAGCTTTGGCGTCCATTGTTGTTTGCGGATGTGCATCAGTTTTATGGGTGCACCAGAAACACCTGAGTGCGAAGGTTCTGGCTAAAACCTTTTGTATGTTTTTAAAAAAAGTCATTAGAAGGGTTAAAATTTTCAACACATTGCAATCTTTATAATTAATTAATTGAAATTACACTACCAGAATCAGTGTAGCTAAAACAAAGGTAGCTGGTTATGAAATTTAACCATTACTGGAATCTATGTCTTTAAGCCAGGATGTTTAATTAATATTGATTAAGATTTGTTTTAATGGCCAACATTTAAAATGTCCATTTATAGTGTACAAACATCAGCCTTTCTATCAGACCAGAAAAATAGTTTGATAAAAACGAAAAATATAACCACAATTAAAGAAAACATCAAAACAGTCCCTCTTCTTTAGTTGTTCACACTGACTTCTCAGCCATCATTACATCATTAATCTGACACCGAATCTATAATACGGAAAAGCACCACAGACTCTGCTGAAGATGTCGTCTCTCCCTATTGCTCCGTAATTGGCCTGTTCTTGCTGATGTGAGTTATTAAGTAAGTAAAAGAGAACATTCAGTAATGTTCCCGAACCCTTCAACAGAGCGATTGTGTTGGAGGGAAGGCTTGTATTATGTGAAGGTAACAGCAGCCGGTGGAATGCTGCTTGTGATGGGGTGTAAGTGTCTGACAGAATTATCTGTGTCAAGTGGCTCTCTGACCACAGTTACATGATCTCATGAGGAACCCCCCCTCGTCCCCCATCCTCCACTCAACACACAGATATATATATGTATATAATTATATGCAGACACAGTCACAGTTAAAGCTGCAAACCCCTCACACACACTACATCTGACCTTAAGGTCAAGGTGCGCTGACTCCAGGGTTTGTCTGACTGGGCCTCTCTTTGCATTCCACTGCCTGGAGGAGGGGGGTTGGAGCAGCCAGGCTTATTACCGGAGCGAGAGAAAGACGGAGGGAGAAGGGGAAGGGTGGAGGGGGGGGTTGAAAGAAGCTGGAAGATATTATGGACTATTTCCTTGCCTAGAAGCCCAGCGCTTGTTCCCTCCCACTCAGCCGGCAAGTTTTACAACAAAAGTAGAGAAAACGCTGAAAACTTGAACCTGCTGCTCTCCTCCGGCTGCCTCGGCCTTCCTAGCGGCTCGCTTGTTTTCTTTCCCCGCCGCTGCCTGCGCATGTTTCTCACTCGCTTGCTCCCACCCTCCCTCTGCCTCCTTCTCTGGGCTGCATGTAAGGAGATCACTTTGTTTCCGTAGCCTTTTTCCGCGGTGCTGCAGACACACATGGAGAAGAGGATTGAATTTGAGGAGATACTGACAGGGTGGGTTGGGGAGGGGGTGGTGGTGTTTCACAGCTGCAAGAATCCCCTCCATCTTCCCCACACCAGGGCTAATGCTCCCCTCCCTCTCCCGCTCTCTTCTCGGGGTGTTTGACTCTCCCTCTGCCGCGCTGTCTCTGCTTTCTGCCTGTCGGAGGGGTGGGGGTGCCATATGGAAGCTCCGAAAAATTTAAGCGGATCGGAGATAAAGCGAGAGGAATCTTACATTTGCGAGCTCAGATGTCGGGAACTATGTGGTAAGTGCTCTTCTGTTTCTAACGAAGCACTTTTCAGAAGTTCTGCTCAGTGAGAATCTCCATCTGCCTGCCCTGCTCCATAGCTAGCAAATTGTTTTTTTTAAAGAAAAGTCTTGGACTGCTGTTTTGTTTTAGGCAAAAATGATTAAACAGAACTTTTCTTTCACTTTATGTTTAAAGCTGTTCTCGTCCCCTGGCTGTAAGAGGCTGTTGAATTTTAGATTTTGAGGGTCAAGGTGGACTGATGCGGTGGGGGGGCGGATGGAAAACGGGGCCATATGGGGGAAGGGAATTTGGTGGGGTCAAAGAGAATGGCACGATGGCTCGAAAAAACTTTTTTAGTTGTGACACTGACACTGAAGCGTCTCTTTTGTTTTTGGAGCTGAAGTGAAGGAGAGCTGCGTTTCTGCCTGATTAAATTTATCCAAAGCTCAGTTGTGACGGATTTAAATTACAGAACACACACACACACACAAAAAAAATTCTCAATTTCTTTAATAAATGAGGACAACATCTAGAGAATTTACATATTACACAATTATAAACTAAGCATGTCTGATAACAAATTGTTTGCTCACTTGTTTTTAATCCAGAAATCTGCAAAAGTTTCAGAGTTGTGAAGCCCTGTCGGCCGAGCGCCGATCTGGATTTGGTCGGCCTTTGTTGAAATGCTTCAGGGTTGTAGAATTTTTTTGGTGGCGTTGCTGAAATGAAATGGAACGGATTATTATGACTGCTGTCTGCTTCCTTCAGAAAGCTGAAGTAGTTATTGGTAGATTTTGCTGCAGTTGCAAATGAACATTTCTCTGCAGGCTCCCTGAATGAACCTTTTGTGTGATAAATGTAAAGGATACCTCAGCAGCACTCTGTGCATCTTTATAGTACATTTTGAACTATGTATTTATTTGACAATGAATTGTTGCATTTAGTATTTTATGTTTATTTAGTTTCTGTGCATTTCTAAAATCTTGAATTAGCTCTTTATTTTTTACAAATTATTTGCAAACTATTTTTTATTTCCTATTTCTGCATGCAACAGATAAAACTGCAGTTTCTCTCTTGCAAAAACATTTGCTAAACGTCATCATTTCTAGGCTTGTTTATTCCTTTGCTCTTTTATTTTAACCTCACCTGTGAGAAACTTCTCAGCCATCCTCACTTTGCGTGAATGCAATGAGAAAGTGAAGTGATTTTGGTCAGCTGCTGAACTTTAGCGCAGTGATTTATGTGCTTCACCTTGTTGGCTCATTGGCTGCTGGCGGGTTTTGACCCCTCTCTTTCTCTCTCTCTCTCTCTCTCGTCTCGTTGAAGAAATGAGACCCCGTCTCTGTCTGACTCATCCTCAACCTCCCTCGCTCCCTCTTGTCATTAGACATGGCAGCAACATGGGAATTAAATGTCTTCACTTGCAATTGTGAGCATATTTCTTTTGTGGAAGGTGCTGTCAAGCTGTAATTTCAACTAATTGTGCCTTTGTTTTTAATTTGCCTTATTTAAATGAGGCAGGGGATTTTTTTGTGTGTGTGTGTGCTGGATCTCAGTCAACAGCACAGCTCTTTTATAGACACAGACACAATGTCTACTGCAGAATCTAGTTCTCTATTTTGAGCATGTAGGTCACGGTATAATGAAGCAGCAGAACAGTAGGCCGTCGTCATGAGGGTTCGTGAAGTTTGCTGTCAAAAAGTTGCATTTTAATAGCGGTGGCTCCTCTTTCTGCTCCAACTGTGGCTGCTAAAAACCACAAATTGCTTACTCAGCACTCAGAGAAAGAAACACTGTATTCTCTGTTAGGGATGGGTGATACAGACTTAAAAGTTTGTATCATTTATTGTAATATGGATAAAAATGATGATTAAAAATCCCTTGCAGACTTTTTTTGTGATAGGTTTTGTCAAAATCCACAAACATAAATTTTGCTTTTAAAAAAACAAACAGAAAAGTAAATAAAAATCAGAACAGATTATTGAATAGTGCTTCAGGACACAAGATACATGAAGTACTGCAATTTTTTGCAGTACTTTTTTTTTACTGCACTCATAGAACAGTGACCAAAAAAAGTAATATTAACGTTATTCATATATAAGCACTATCAAAATTCTCACTCAGAATAATAATTAAAAAATCATTACAACCAGTACAATAAATGCCTTTCCCTACTCTGAGTCACATTCCTCACTCAGAATCTGTCCATATCAAATTGAAAAAGTTGAATGGAGAACTTTGTCTTTATTTAATTTTCTAAATAAAATTGTTGTCCAATCTGAAAGCAGCAAACATGTTTTTCAACTCTTGAGAAAGTATATGTGTGCATACAGAAGACCTCAGCAGCTTTTTGTCCTTCACACCAAGCGTAGACTTGTCAGATAACCCCTCTGACCCCCACAGCCAGTTTTAGCCCTTGCCTCATGCTTCATGCCTCGTCTGGTTATAAATTAGCCCAGTTGTTGTGTGCAAGCAGTAAAAAGGAAAAGCTCACTTAGCAGCAGTGATTTATTAGTTGTCGGGCTGCTGCTGACATCTGAATGACACAGGTGGCATTGAGGATGAAAACAGAAACTCAGAAGCGGCCAGGATCGGAAGGCTTCAGGAAGTAGGAAGTGGTTTTCCCTTACTGCCACTCACCCAGCAGAGAAACAGTAGTTACTGTTTCCTGCTCCGGAGCTTTTCTTCCTTTCACTGAGCATGTTGGAGTGAGGATTTTTGTTCAAACTATGCCTCTTATTACTTCAATACATTCATACAAGTTGTGCCAGTTGTTGACGGAGACCTTTTCCACTTGTAGATTGTAAAAGCGTCATCTTCCTGTATCGTGTTCTGTATGTTCTATATACTGTATGCTGAAAGTCTTTTAAAAATCAATGGCTTATCCATCACTGTAAATCTAGTTGTGCATACTTCCATTACAACCATAATGCAACTAAGATAATATTGTTAGGATGTTTGTATGAGAGTCCCAATCTGGGTATTGTCTTTCTCGGGCGCTGATCATATTACAAGAGTGCATGTAAATGAAATAAGTGGGCCTCTCTAGCCTCTCCTGTCCCCTTCACAACCATCTGTAATACACTTAAAGCACAACCTGTTTTTAGTGTTGATTAGCACAAAGTTCAAACAACAACAGCCTGATGTGTAATTTTGATAATATTTCTGCTTTAAATTGTTGGAAGATCATGCTGGGAGACTAGCCTAATTTTGAATTTCACACTGTTGAAGGGAGCAGCCAAGTTCACTCAGTTTGAGCCAAGAAAACCGCTGAGCATGTAGCCCTAATAATGCTAACCTCGGTCACTGGCTCGGTTTTAATTATGTTGTCAAGAGACTGAGGAGGAGGAGGGACATTTGATAATTTTTCATGCTGCTAATATTTAAAGTAAAATAACCTAAATCCACTTTGGGTGTGTTAAGGTGGAGATTTTCAACACACCTAAAATCGGAAGGTGTTATTATTATATCATTACAGATAGAAAGATGGCTGCTCATTAAAAGGTCTATGTGACAAGACAAGCCATGAATCATAAAGTAATACAAATAAATACTTTGTTTCTTTTTCTAACCCCTAATTATACATTTTAAAACATCTATCTATAATATTTGTAAGAGTCCTAAAGATTGAGCAAAGTTAGATAAGAGATTTGTGTGGGAATAAGTCCAAACAGTAAACTGTGTTTCATATACGCAGTTTATCTACAAGAATCGTCCAATACTCCATTATTTCTTTCAGGAAAGTCTGTAAATCTTCGGTTTCTTTTTCTTTTAAGTTTGTCCCAGGTAAGTTGGGTTGTGGATTGTTATAAAAAAATTAGTAATGTCAGGAAGTTATATAGAGATGTGGAAAAAGTCAACAAACTACTCTGAAAAAGGAATCTGGAAGTTTAACTCGTATTTTAAAAAATGAAAACTTGAGTGTCTTATGTATCCAACACTGGATTTAAAATGATTAGAAGCTGCAGTCTAAATAGCTCACTGGGTGCTTCATGTCTTTAGTAACTTTAATAAAACTGACCAGTAGGCATTGGGCCACATGTAGGAAGAATGCAGTACATTCGACTTGATATTTCAAACAAAACTCTAAATTTGATGATTTACATTTAAAACACAAAAGCAACATTTACAACTTTTGATTAAATAATATAGCATGGGGTATTGTGGTCCAATATGTATTTAGTTATTTATTGACATAGTCTCACAAAAATCCAGAATGATACCTAATGAGTACCCAAACTTATTGCACTAATTATTGATCTTTTTTGTTATTCAAGATCTAATAGTAGCTTTTATTCTTTAGGCCAATCTGCTTGGGTTACCCATCAGCTGTAATAATAGACATGCTGCTTGTAGCTTGCTGACTTTGTTGTTGATGTATTTACAGTGTTAACCATAAGAAGTGGAATAGTTGGTACTGCTTTAGTTTCTGTACTATCCATGTTTTTGTTTTTGTTTTTGTTTTTTTTTGCCACTGTAGTTTAACTTTGTTTTCATAGTTTAGTTTTAGTTTTGAATATCATCCTTCATATTCTCATTCCACCGTAAACTTTATTTAAATCTGGTCATTGAATGCTACAAAGATCTGCCCTAAGTGATAAAAATACTCTAGGAAGTTTAAGGTAGTTGTTTTGAGTCCAAAGAAGGGGTTGCAAGATCAAAGTAACTAACTTTACTGACTCATAGCATCGGAGAATATGCCGCGTGTTGATGCATTTACAGTTTGATGTATTAATGAAACAAAAGGATTTAGCAGTAATTGATCTGCTGATAAATTCTTAGAGCTAATCAGGGTAAAATGGGATGCTGGAATGTGGCCAGATGTTAACCCATTCCTAGTGAAATGCAGAGGCAAAGAGGTCGCTGCCGGATTTCAGGGCCTCTCAGTGAAACTCCAAGATACGTTCTTACATGTTCTGTTTCGAAATCTATCTTCATAGAGCAAGTCATGAATCATAAACGCTGTTTAACTTTCACTCTTTTGGTGAGAACAAAAGTAAGAACTCGATACCCTGCTGGTTTGTCTTCAGCACTTAACTAATGACAGATGATGATCATAGATCAGTTATTTAATTTTTAATGATGTTAGGCCAAGTCTTCGGCATTCCTCTGAATATCTATTATCTATGCCTGCGTCTTGAATTGGTTCCAATTTATCACAATAAGCTTATTTTCTTTATCTTAAGGCAACATTCAAAAAGATTTTGCAAAGTAGGGATGGGCGACAGGGTAAAATGATCTTATACAGATTTTCTTGCAGTAGAAATAACAATTTGCTTGTGTTATTAAAGTTAAAACACATAATGTTCCTTCTAGCTCGGAGAGCGGTTATGAGAAGAGTTTCATCTTTTGCCAACTTGAGTCAAATACAGTTGGTTCGAAATATTTGCCAAACGCAAAAACTGTATTTTCATTTGAAGGTAAACAAGAGGGCAGAGTGCAGTCTGTTACATAAGTCAAAGGAAATTGAGTAATTGAGTCTGTGGAGCAATCGCTATATGGACTCATTCAATAAATTAAAATGTTATTGAAAAATCTTTTTATTTCAGGGACTTTATTACCAAGTTAAACACATTAGAGATTAATTGCGCACAGATGGATGATTCAAATTCTTCATTTCTATTAATAATGAAGATTTTCTACTTACAGCTAATAAAAACATGACATTTAAAATTAGAGTATTGCATTACAATACTATTTATGCAAAAAGAAATGTGGGCTTAATAAAAAGTATGTTGATACCTGCTTAAAGGTTGTCCTTTTCAAAAGTTACTTTTAGTCTGAAAAATGAGATTCATCTGGACGAATATTGTAATTTATTGAATAAGACATGATCCAAAGTCGTCATGTTGCTCGACACCAGAACTGCTGCCTGCTTTCACCTGTTTTCGCCTTTTGCCATTTTCCTGCAGTTTTGGTCCCTATTTCCATAATTTAGGAAAATTATCAATCACTAAAAAAAATAAACTGATATATAGCATCAATGCTATGTTAGAAATCATTTGTTTATGGGGACAAAATTGATATAGTTTGGGACAAAACGGGATTAGAAAGGGGCAAATTGACCCTGAGCCTTTTATTTGCACACACACAAATCCACAAACAGGATCAAATGCAAGCATAAAAAGCCCCAAGTGGGTTGATGATGATGATGATGATGATGTCAGGTTTTTAAATGAGGCTGTGGGACCCATTACCAGAGATCCATTTCTTATGATGCACACAGATGCATAGAACAAGAGATTTCAAAAAGCTTTGCTTCTGACTTGTTTTCAATTAAAATCCCGGGATTATATTTTTTCTGTGGACAATATTTTGTTAAACTAATAAGGTTACTAAAAGATTAGAAACAGATGAGCAGTATTAATGTTTCAGTCTTTGGTCTCTAAACAATTGAGAAAATGGTTCAGCTTTAAATTCCTGCATCATGTAGTCAGTGCCTACATCCCTAAGGTGGAGGAGGAAAATGAAACAACTGGACCAGTTAGACCTTAGTTAGCTATCGCTGCGATTCCACACAATTGTGAATTTTGAGCAAACTTTTAAAATGTTACAAAAATGGAAAATGAAAATTAGGCATAATTTCATCAGATGTTCACGTTAAATAAACATAATAAACAACATGCAGAGGTTACAATCTATCACGGACCACTCATCTCAGAAAAATAGAAAGAGTCCTCCCCTCTGAGCTGGAGGTTTGCACTTTGACCTGCCAGAGGATGGGAGCGTTCGTTACCTCAGAACCTTTTGGCTAAAGGTGTTTCTGTTGCCCTCTCTTTTTTGTTGTTGTTGTTGGAAAAGCCTAAGACCAAAATTTTGCAAAATTTGAACATTTTGCAAAATTTTGAATTTTGCCGTTTCCGTCAATCTTTGTTCGATGCAATCCTTCAAAATGCGCATAAAAAACCGTTGTTGGCGTTAAGAGTTTTCTGCAGTTGTTTCTTACTGAATCTGCTTGTTCTAATACAGCAGCTGTAACTGAGGTTACTGCAAGATGCTTGGAACAAACTTGCCTTCTGAATGTCGGGCCATTTGACAGATTTCATTTCAAATAGTGCTGACATTGTTTATTTTCAGAACAATCCAATAAGTGTTTTATTCTGAGGGATTTATCTCATTTTGTGTTTGAGCAATCTCAGAGATGTTTGTTTTGGACAGCTGCCTGCTACTTGGGTCAAGAGATCAATTTGTCTGCTTCTCTTTGAGAAAGCAGGAGTTTGTCCTCCTGCTTTGCAAACCAACGGGTTGCAGGACTTCTTTGTGAACCCGTGTGTGTTGGTGTGTGTGTATGTGTGAGTCCGTCCCACGTGATTCCCTTTGTATCGTTTTAAACAGCTCTGCCTTTTGTGGACACACAAACTCTGTGCTGGGGGGAGAGAGAAAAGGGTACAGCTCTGAGCATGCAGGGAAATGGCGTCCATACATTTAGCGTTTCCGTTCTGAGGGTGGTGTGGCGTGATGCAGCTTGGCTGTTATTGGGGGGGTAGGGTGGTGGATAATGCAGACACAATAGTCTAAGTCAAACATTAGGAGTGAGACAAAGGACACTCCACTCAGGTCACTGGGGGGCAACTCTTCCCATTATCTGAGGGAAGTGATCTTAACTGGGGGAGTTTTTAAACCCATCAGCAAATTAGTGGCTGCTGGTGTGTGCCTGGGTCATGATCAAAGCCTCGACATTGCATCTGTTTACAGAGGATCCCTGCAAAGCTTAGGACAGCAGTCACCAAACGTGGGGCTGGGCTAACCGCAAGCATGCTATCATGACTGTGTTATCATTGTCACAGCCGTGGTGTTTACTCATGTTAAGCACAGGATACATTCTTTCTCATCTGCACTAAAGGCTACGCTACGGGTCCCATGCACCACATACATCCACTTGGGTTTACAGAGGAGTTAAGACTTTGTTTTATAGGAATCAACTCCATTATTTTCATGCGTTTCTTAAAATAGCCAATAAAATAACATCTCACTAATGGCTGAGAATGTACATTTTTTAGTGATAGGGCTGCAACTAACAATTATTTTCATAATCGATTGTTCTGATTGATAAAAAAAAAAGCCACATTCTGCAGATTTTTAATTTAATCACTTAAGCCTTCTTAATACAATTTTAAAAATACATAAAAAATGCAAATAAACAAATAATTTAATTCCTTTTTAAATAAGGAAATAAACATCTTATTGCCTAAAATGCAATAACATCATTCATTTTAGTGATTGTTTGTTTAATTTTTTAGCAAAAAATGCATTTTACCCCCCCCCCCAAAAAAAATACTTTGACTCAACACCAATACACTTTAAGGCTGATTTGATAACAAATTAATAATTTGATAGCAAAAGGTGCTTAATAGGAGATATATATACTTATAGGATTTGGACCGCTTGAATATAAAACTAGGCCACTTGAGTTTCAGGAAGCTGATTTTATTTTAAATGTAAATGTACAATTTTGCTTTTAAGTGTGTTTTTCCACAAATAAACTTGTAGAGTCTGTATTCACCATTTACTGATTAATTGATAACTTAACTAGTTGACAATTATTCCAATAATCGATTCATCCCTAAAAAATTGTACATACATTTAATCAAATTTGGTAAAAACAATTTTTAGCTGAAACATGGATATCTTTTAAATTGCCCGGCTCATTAATATTCCCAACTTATCTGATTGTTTTCAGCTAAACCAACTGCAAAGTAGGAGCATAAAACTCCAACAATACCCAGTCCTGTTAATAATCTCCATACAATTCAATTTTAATAAATTCTGTTCATTTTTATAGCACCTATTCACAACAAAACATTAATGGAGATGCATTGAAAACAAATATTCAATTTGAGTTCCAGCTCAAGATGTAAAGTATTTCAGCTCAGTCTGAATATTATTCAACCCTGAGCTTTTATCTATAAAAAATGCAAAATGTGCTATTTATTTTAATAAAATCTATTGTATAAAATAGCGAATAAATTGAATTCTCTGTTTTGAGTTTGTTGTTGCCAGGAGAGACTTTGACTTTGAACAGGAAGAGCTCCTAACCTCAGAGAGGCTGACCTTCTCTGGCTGAAGCAGTTGGGATTAAATCATAATTTGGTTTTACTCAATATCTAGAAATGTTTACTTTAAGGTAATAAAGGGAAAACACTTTAATACTCTCTGACATTTGTTAGACAGTGGAGGTTTTTTATTTTCTTAAACAGCACTGGCTTATTTAATTAAATCAGTTAACTGAATTCATTAATTGAAATAGTTTTCTTGTCATACATTTAATATCAACAAACTTTCTGATTAAAGGACTGCTGTTTTCCGCCACACTGGCTCCTGACTCTCAGGTGTAGGTCAGGTCTGGGTGTTTTTTATGAGCCAAACAGCTTGTCAGGTTGTAACCATGTTTATTACTTTAAAACAAGGTGTCAATTATGTGGTAATTACATGCTCTTAAAGCAGCTACTTAACTGCTTGACATCAGGAACATTTATGTTTTTGTCTCCCGGAAAGCTGTTTCTGTATTTTTTAAGTTTTAATCTTGAAAAAAAAAATAAATGAACACCTAAAAGAAAATCAAACTGAAATATGTTTTAAAAATCTTTCGAATGACAGAAGTGAGCATCGCCACTCGCATGTCCCTGTCCCACGGTGTGCGTCATTTTTCAGATGAAACCCTATGCGTGTTTGTGTGACTGAAGGGCCATTATGGGACAAGCTTTTAAGGGAGATCTGGGAAGTGGAAACCTAATACTGGCTGACTGCTGCTCTTGTGTACATGATCCCCACAGCTGCTGGAGTGAGAAGAGGAACGAAGGAGAGAAAAAAGGAAGAAAAAGAGAGGAGGGGGCAGAGGAGAGCACGGTGCGCTCAGTAATTAGTTGTCTGGTTTTGTATTGACCAGTCTGGTGCTTAGGCCTTGGGGACTGTTAAATTTGCCATTGAAACTGAAAGGATTATGCACCCAAAAGAAATTAAACGGGAGCAATGAATAGATTGTGGGCCACATGGTGAACCGCTGATTTTTTTATTTTTTTTTTTTCTCATCTCCTTCAACCCTCAGCCTTCATTTCTCTTCCTAAAGCCTATATGTTTGTGTCAGAAGCTCCTGTTTTTCCTGTTCTAGGTGACAGATTTATACTGGGATGATGACTCCTCTTTTAAGGACTGACCTTTTAAGCAGCAATCAACCCACTTGTTCCATCTTCGCCAACTTTCTAACATGAAGTCAAAACCCTCATTTCCCGTTTCATGTTAGCTGTAGGGCGATGGGTGTGATTTTGTGAAAGTGTAATAAAATATGCTCAAACGATGACAAGCAGGAATTGATGTGCTCTGCCTGAAAGGGATTCATGTGTCTGTGTACTCCTACCAGGGCTTGTTATTTCCGTGGGTGCACTCTGGCCATATTGTTCTTTATATCAACGTCCAGTGTAAGCAAACAGTCAGTTGTCTCCCTCTAACACCAACTTAATGTCAGTATAACGCGGCTGTGCTGTGGACGGAAAATTAAAGTTCTTTCCGGTCATAACTGTGTTGCAGTCTCCTTGTTATGACCTGCAGCATGTGTTTTGGGAGGCCTTTGTAAGGGCCGGTAGTGAACGTTAGACTGAGTCTGCATCACTCATTGGACCTGCTGCATGGAGAGCCTCGAGCGTATCTTGGAGATGTTGCAGAAGTGATGTAACGTTATCTCTGTTTGTATGGCTGGCAGAGGCGAGCAAGCCGCTCAAGATAGTCACGCACTGTGACTTAAAGTGAAAAGAAAAGAAAAAGTCTAATATTTATTTTTTTTATTTTTATTTCCTTTATTTAACCAGGTAAACCCTGTTGAGATCTGGATCTCATTTTCAAGAGAGATCTGGGCAGAAGTCTGCAATACACAGCAACCTGGTTACAAAATAAAATCAATTAATACATATGCGCAAGTATAAAACAATAAAAACAATTTAAAAGCAGTGACACTGTTTCCTAGAATCTTGTAGCCTATCTTTAAGAACCGCTCGAAATAAGTCCAGTGAAATTATTTCCGACATCTTGAGTTCAGACTGCAGCTGATTCCACGCTGTAGGGCCCAACACTGAATGCTTGCTTCCCTTTTTCAGTTCGAAAGCGTGGGACATGCAGAAGAATAATGTTATTGGAGCATAGAGAATGAGAACTAACAGATCTATGTAAGATGGCCGAGTAGAGATTCATATAAAATGATTGTTTCTCTGTACACTTAAAGGAGGCCATTCAGCTTTTGCATACAAATCACAATGATGTCGTCTTCTACCGATTATAAATCTTAAAGCACAATGATAAACAGTATTCAATGATCGAAGACATTTGGTGGAAGCATTCGTATATAAAACATCTCCATAATCCAAAAGTGGCAGGAATGTCACTGCTACCAATTTACTTCTAGCTTTCAGTGAGAGACAAGATCCATTTCGATAATAAAACCCAATCTTCATTTTCAATGTTCGTAATAGATTTGCTGTGTGATTTCTTGTCTTCCTCTTGCCACCAGTTACCGGTATCAAGGTCAGCCAAGGTTTCCAGTTGGAAAATCGATACTACAGTTTAAAGTTCTTTACTGAGATGCAAGAGAAAGTGAAACACTAGATGTGTTCCCATTAACCATATAATTGAGCAATTTGACATTTCGAGAATAAATTTGGTTTATGGAAGCCTTCAAAAAAAAAAAGTTTTTGAACAAAAAGTTTTGTCGCTAGGATGAGGTGGTTTTTTTCAGCCATATCAAAAGGTACAAACCACAAGAAAAGAAGAACGTGACAAGAAGTTCATGGACTCATATTGCTGTGTGATATCGGCCACCTGGCTGAAAGAAGGGCCCTGAACTTTTTCATGCAAGAGAAACACATTTGTGTGTTTGGAAATATTTCCAGTCAACCTGAAGGACCTCTACAGCAAACATCTCCAACCCTGGTCCTCAGATCAACTGTCCTGCACACATAAATCAAATGACTGAATTACCTCTTCAGCATTCCATCAGGTTTGACAAAGTCCTGGTAATTAGACTTTCATTTGATTTGGCTGTGTTGAAGCAGGGTTGCATCTAAAACCTGGTGGACAGTAGTTTTCAAGGACCGGGCTTGGAGACTCCTCCTCTAAAACGAAGTCCCTAATGTCCAGACAGTCGTGCTATCCAGCAGAATCGGTAGCAAACCAAATCCAGTCTTCTCCAAAGTAGTTCCAACCGGCCTTTTTCTGTTTCTTTGTATCTTTTTAGTCTTTCTGGTTTTTACATTCAAATTCTGATTGAACTTAATGACAAATAGTTCTCTGTAATGACAGAATGTAAATATAGCATGGATAAAACAAGTGCACTTAATGAGAAATTTGACTATGACTCGTATTTCTACATAATTGGTACTAGCTAGTAAAGATTCTCAATGTTTAATCAGTTATTCTAGCCCAGTAATATTTTTGATGTTCCATCCAAAAAGACATTTTTATTCAAACATTACGAAAATGTTTTTCATCTGCACCAAAATGGTCACATCACACTATACAATAGATAAACATTAGCATGCATATACATGTGCGACAATTTTTAGGTAAATGCTAGTACACCTAAGCTAAGTAAATGCCATTTTAATCTATATCTCTGACAGTTTTTTTGATAAGTATTATTTTAAATGGTTTGTTTTACTGGCTGTAATCAAAGGTTCTAATAAGTATAGATTTTGTAATTAATAGGCAAAGATTGGATCTCAGGGAATGATAAATAACTCATTCCTTTTGCAATGTTTCTGTGTTATCAATCAAATTAGCTCCACTGTTTTTTACATCTATCTACATTTTAAAATGGTGGATTTCTGGTGTATTTTGTCTGTCTTGTGCAGATCATTTGTATCTGTTCAAGAGGTTGCTCCTCAGAATGCAGTGATTCTCATCTGCAGCTATAAACCTGGCTGTCTGAGAGTCCGTTTGGGGGTCTGTGTGTGTCCCCTCCCCTCATCGCTCCCTGTAATAGATGGTCCCCTTGCTCTCGGTTTGAGCCCACCTTTAAACAGCCAAAGGCCACGGAGGTTTGTCTGTGAGCCAAGCGATGGACCGCAACAATAGGCGCGCTCCAGGTCGTCCGTCTGCGTACGGAGGCCCACAGCCGCCCCAAACCCCGGGCACGAACACGTGACGAAGCTTCGTCGACACGGCTCCCTCCGGCCCGACCGCGCCAGGTAGCAGGCAGGATACAGGACGTGCAGGGTATGCAGATCTCCACTATTTGTTTTTGTTTTTAATCTGCGTGTGTTTCAGTCCACCGCCGCCTCACCAACATGGCTTCATGCTTCACGGGCTGCTTGATGCCGCCGTCTCTACATCACGTTCATTCTGGGTTTTGTGCTTCCTGCTGTTTGTCTTTCAGGACAGACTCTTTGTCTGGCTCAAGCCTTTATACCGGCTGGCTGGGATGGAGCCTGTTCTTGTGTGCGTGCCCATCCACAGCAACGCGTCTCACTCTATCCCAATGTGTTTGTATTGTGACCCTGAGCCCGCTAGGCTGACAGCTTCGACTTTGAATAATTTATGATGCAAAACAAAGATTAATTTTATGTGTAAAATCTGTTTTTTCCTCCTTTCTCATCATTATATTTAACATGCCAATGTATTTATTTGCCATGGGAATAGATGCAGATTCCTTCTGGCAAATGCTTGTTTTCTCAGCCGTCTGTGGCTCAGAGACGAGGATCTTGCTTTTTTTTTTTTTACTTTAGCATATCTACATTCATATGGAAATGAGGGGCAGAGGAATCCCACATCAACTTGATCTGTCCATGAATAGCTGCCAGTGTTTGGACTGACCCCGAGCTGACTCGAACGCACCGGCCAGCCTCCTCCATCTGACCACAGAGCCCAGGGCACCACCGCAACACACCAATATATCCTCACATGTGGACACCAGAGATAAACACGGAGACGCTCATAATCCTCCTCACCACAGTCTGCTGGTCCTGAGCTCTCAGGAACATTTTCTACCTCTGCAAGCATCTGTTACACACACAAACTGCAGCACTGAATCCCTGCCAGACGGCAACGTTGCATCGGATTTTTTCCCTTCTTATCCTGAAAACCCTTTTTTTCTTATTCCATTAAGATTAAGTCAACAGACCTAAAAGTTTAATGTCAAATTTTCTTCTAAGGTAGTTAGAAGATGTTTAAATTATTTATCTTCACCTTACAGAATTCGAAATGTCTTTTCATCTTGAATTTGCAACATTTTTAAAAAGGAAATCTGTTAAGAGGATTAAAAAAATAAGTAATAAAATAAAAAAGGAATTTTTTTATTTTTTATTTTTATGGAAAAAATGTTTCCCCATTTTCATTATTTTTCTGGGGGGTTTTTCTGCGAGAAGCTAAAACGTCTAAAAGCAGCGTCTCGGCTCTGCGACGTCACTGACTCGCTCCTCCGATTGGATTAGGATTATCTGCATTCACTGCGCTGTCCGTGAATTAATATCGTATTTGAGGAGCCGCGCTTCTAATAAATTTTGAGCGTGTTTCCTTCTCAGGGTTCCTCCGACACAATGGGCCTCACAGACCGAACCGCTGCTTTTGGATCTAACAGCAGGCGTCCATCAAACGCGATTTGTCTCGGTGGATGTGCCGGGTTTTTTTTCTTTCTTTTTTTTTGTCCTCCGGGATTAGAGGCCCACCACCCAAACCCAACTCCAGTCTGAGCTCACACAGAAAGTTTCTGTTTGCTTTAGTTTTTAATTAACTAATCATCTCATTGGCAACCAGGCACAGAGAAAGACGAGATATTTTTATTACATCTGCATTTTAGCTTAAACTTAAATATATTATTTATATGTTATTTCATGGCATTAAAATATTTTTTAAATATATTTCCCTCTTGATTAATTTCTAATCTAGACATTTTTATTTTTGGAATCAAGCACTTAACATAAATTATTTTATTAAACAAAAAATGTGTGCAGTTCATTTGGCTGAATTGTTTATAGTCAGAAAATTGTAGGAATTTTTGATTTTGAGGAGTTGAATGAAAAGGAAAAGAAACTCATTTTCACTACTTGACCTGATCACAGCTGATTAAGAGAAATTTGGTTGGTTTTGGTCTTGAAATTTCTTTATTTGTTTATTTAATTACTTCACAGTTTAAAATAAACGTGTCACATGTTGACATAAACAAAAGTTTTGAACGTAGAGTAAAAGAAAAAAATCTTAGTCGGCCCCCTCTCTCAAAAGTCAATTTAATATACCATAAAAACAACGCATCAGTCGATCAATCATCCATGTAGACACAAAACAGGCAAAATATATATACATAAAGATAACTAAGTAAATTTTTTTTGTGTTGTCTTCCACAAATATTGCAGTTCTTGCATAAACAAATAAATACATACAAAAACATAATCCGTAAAATGTACAATTCAAGCTAAGGCAATTGTGATATTTTTAATTTACTTAGAAGTTATTTAGCCAGAATGTAATGGTAACCTAAGTAAATCATTCTTCAGCTCAACTTCTAAACCAGTGTCAGGCTATAAAAAGAGCAATATGCAGGAGGAGGGCCTCGACGTGTGTGTGTATGCGTGTGTGAGTGTGTGTTCTGTTTTGTCTCTCCATTTGGACACATTGAAGACACAAAGACTTAGAGCAGCAGACGACTGGCTTGTTAACACACAGGCAGCGGTGAATTAGTGTGTGTCGCTGGCAGTGAAGGGGGGACACTCCTCTAGTGTTATGACGGGAGCCTTTCACCGGCGTTACACTCCACTCCAGCACCCACAAGTGTCCGAGCGCTGAATGGGGAGGATTTGTTGCTCCGCACTTAATTAAACAGCACTTTAAACCGTGGTTATGCTGAAGAGGCTTTTTTGTTCCTAGCCTACCTTTACGTTTCTGCTTTTTAAAAAAAAAAACAGGCAGCGACCCGGCCACCGCCACAGCGGGTCCTGGAGCCTTTCATGCTGCCGATCACAGCGTCACTCCGCTTATGATCTGCTGCAGAGTCAAGGACTGAATTTGTCCTCATCCTGTCGTTGAGACTTTTGATGTAAAATGATTTTGTAGACTCGTTCATCATTAAAACAAATTTATTTAATACCTTTTACGAATAAAAGAAGAGTAAATGGAAGGTTTTGATTGAAATGTGAGAATTATTCCATCAAGGCCAAATGCAGCGAAAGGAATATAGTGGCTGACTACTCAGGGTTTTAGGAAATGATGGTGAACTCTGTGCTTTGTGCAGCAGCCTGTGGGCTTGACCCGAGGGGTGGGGGTCGAGGGAGACAGGCCCCTGTGGCCCCTGTGGCCCTCACAAGGACAACAGATCAGGAGCAGTGGTGTCTGAGTCAGTTCAAGTCCAGATTTGCGTTTTCTCTTTAATATGAATTAAAGACGTCTTCCTAACACACAGGGGACTCTCTGCAGCTTCTGACAATTCCAGATTTTTTTCTTTTTACAATTTTAATTTGAAACTTGTAAAAACAGTGTTTTGCTTTTCTTTTTTTTATTATTATTACTGTCAAAAGGCCTAATGTCTGCTGGGGCCTTTCGCCCTTACAGCCATAAAAAAAATTCCATTAGTTTCGCTTTCAGTGCAGCTTTCCTCTCCCGTTATGCTCTAAATGATATTTTGAATTTCCGGCAGCTATAACTCGAAGACGAACGAACGCTTTTAGTCCTCTCGCTCTGCCCGCAATCACAGCCTGCTGGCAGCGAGGTCTCCTTTCAGAAAGCACAGACAGGATCGGTTCAGACGCTGTGTAAAAACAGAATGAGAACCAGCGGCAGGGCTGGAGCTTCTCATCCGTTCGAAACTCCTTTGTGTTTGCTTTGCTTTGCTTTGCTGCCTCGTAATGACGCGTGAGCGCCGCTGACACAGGGGAGGAGACGTGGTGCCGCAGCCCTCGGCGTCTAGCTGCCACCGTTTCCAGGCGTGGTGATGTTCCAGGTCAACATCTGCCAGGGCTGCTGTTCGCTTCTCTGTGCAGTGCAGAGACACTGGGCTGAGCAAACAAACCCAACGCTGTTGGGTAAACTCTCGCTCTGCTGGCCATTTAGTTGCTTCCAGTTTAGCAAAAATGTGTGAAGTTTTACTGGCAGAGTCACTGTTCAGCTGTACTCAGAGACGGTTTGATATAAAAGCATTTTAAAAACCGTCCCCTGCTTTTCTTTGTGTGATATTTTAAAATTGGAAACAAATCTTAAAACAGTTTCGAAATGTTAATGAAATTCTCCATTCAGTCAAATATCCTACATAAAATAATTTGATAAATGTAAATGTAATTGTAGACAGGAAGTTTGATCAGGGAAATCCTCACACCTCCTGCCTTCAGCCACACACACACACACACACACACACACACACACACACACACACACACACACTTCTGATTTCTGCCATTTTTGCTTCCCAGATAAGTAAGCTGTTTTTTTAAAACATGTCTTCTAAGTATGTCAGGTAACGGTATATTACTATGCCTGTCTCTTTATTTTTATATTTACCAATGAGGTCATTAATAATAACAATAACAAATGTGTTTATTTAAATATCAAGACGGTTAACTAACTAGCATGTCTTTTTTTCTTGTATAAGTGTCCAATCATTTAGCACTTTTTTAGTAGTTTAAACTAAAATAAGTTATGAATTGGAAATAAAATCTGTCTGGTTTACTTGAACTGTAAGAATTCAGATACTGAAATATTGAATTGAATTATCTGCTGTAAATTTGCAGTGACATTTTACATTTTAGGCTTACCTTAACTGAAAAATGAATCCAAATAATTTTCTGCATCAAGTATGATCACAAAAAGCCTTTTTTTTTTTTTTTTTAACCAGTTCCAGACCCCCTGCTGACGGCTGGTAGTTTTGTTGTGTCTGGAAGTGGTTATTAGTGGTGGTAATATTTCTGGGCAGACCTCTTCTCCGTGATGGGAACTGCCCTGATTGTTGTATGAACACAATACCCTGTCGTTCTTACTCCACTGGTTCCTTTCGCTTTCCTTCCTCTGCCTTTGAATTTGCTCATTTTCTGCCCCGGTTTGTCACCCCGTACCCCCACCCGCCTCAGTCCCCCTCCATCTTCTCCCCCTGTGATTCGGCCCCCTCCAATAGCAACCTGTCACATGAAGCATGGCGGCTGCAGCCGGGCCTCCTTACAGCTTTCTGCATTTCATGCTGAATCACATGCCTGAAACTTTTCACCGCTTTTCGTGCTCATCAACATATGTTAACCGTATCATTTAAGTAAAATACAAAATAAGGTTATATTTATAGTGTCAAATCCAAGATCCTGAAATAAAACCTGTAATTAATTTACTTGAATATTTCTTCAGTAATTTTAATGCAATGAGAGCAAGAAGAATGGAAGAAGAATAGTTACTAAGCTGTAAAATTAGAAATATCATTTTATTTAAATAAATCAAAGAACAAACTTTCATCCTAACAGGCTGGACAATATTGATATGTTGACATCTTCAATCAAATCTCTGTCTAGCCTTAGAAAATGGCTAAACATGCTATTACTTTCTTAAACAAACTGTGATAGTATTGAGATTTATTCTTTCGAATGGCCAATTTTTATTAATTTGCTGTTTCTGTATGAAATTCTCTAATGAACAATAACCTTTATTTAATCAGATAAAAACCTAATTGAGAGTTAGAATCTCTTTTTTCTTTACGGAGTAAAATAAAAACATGGATTTTAATATTTTAGATTCAAAGCTAATTCATAATTATTACAATAACAGCAGTTTTTAAAAAGAAATGTCTAGCAGAGCAGTTTACTGTAATGTATTTCGTCATAGGCATATTTCTTACAGATTTTAGTTGATTTCAAATTTGAGATCATTAAATGAAGTAATTCTGCTTTTATTTCACAAGTTTTAAAGACAAATTCATTATTCCCAGCTGTTAATTGCTGGATTTGTTTCACTTAAGCTCTTTTTTAAACAATCTAAACTTTAAATGAGTCTATAAATAAAATCTGACATGCTTAATGTGTTTCAAGACATGCTCACGAGTTTAGAGAGATAAAATCAGCCGTTTCCTGCATCGTTTACCCCGTCACGTTGGGATCAAACCTAGCAAGAATTATTAGACTGGAAGTTTTAGTTTTAATTAAAAACGACTCTTAGAAGCAGTGTGAAAAGAAATTGTAGCTCTGGGGGGCCCCCAGACACGGACCCGAGAGGGGGGTGAAATAAAAAAATGCTGGCTAAGCTATCCGTTTCACACGCGCAGGGACAGAAGGTTCGATATTCATGCGATCGATGAATGAAAAGGCACAATGGCAAAATCGGACGGGCTCCTTTTCAAAACCACGTCTCCAATGTCCCCCCTCCACCCCCTTTTCCACCACCGCTCCAACCCCTTCGCCACCACCCCTCCAGAGTCTGCAGTCGCTGGGCGGCTGGTGTGGCAGGCAGAGAGAGATAGGGAGAGAGAGGAGAGCAAGGGTTACATCAAGGCTGCTCCCTGGACCGTGCAAACAAGTCTAGACCGGTGACCTGTTCAATGGCTCCTTTTGAGGAGCGGGGCAAGTTCGGTCAGAGCGAGGAGAAAGGGAGGCACAGCTTCTTTTCACCGCCCGAGCAGCTCACAGCCCGCCATCGACAGGAGGTAAGGAGGGCCGGGAGGGCAGGCATCTGCTTCCATGGTTACGGGCCGGGTATGGGGACCCCACTATTGAGGAAGCTCCGTTCTCATGCTCCCACAGAGGCAATGTCACGCTTTTTAAAATTGCGCCAGGCCGGGCAGAGGACCACGTCCACCGGCGGTGTGGTCGCTCCTTTTTAGACCAAGGGGGGAAATAAAAAGAAAGCATGTCAGCTTTTAGTAGGGATGTGTGTGCGTGTGTGTGTGTGTGTTTGGGGGAGGCAGCATGTGCTGGGGAAAGAAAGGAAGAAAGAAATACATCACATGGTTAACGCAAATCTGAACTCGACTAACTGCAGCTACGTTAGAGCATTTTTATTATTGCTTTATTTCTTCTCTGCTTCGGTTTTTAAGGAATCAGCATGAATGATTTATTCCTGAAGGGAGCAAAGGTCAAGTTTTATGTGGTGAACTCCTTTGTTTAGAGGTTGATGTGTTGTTGATGAAGACACCGTCCAGGCAGCCTAAAAGCTGTAAAACAGCAACAAAGTGCCAGGATGTTACTTTTTTTGCAGCGTATATTCACGTTTAGTGGCTTTTTGTTCCCATAACAGGCTGGATCGGGTTGCGGGTCGGCGAAATGTGACAAGTCGTGTCTGCCCTCCTGTTTGTTTGTTGATTTGTTTGTGTTTGGGCACAAGCTGTGCATGTGTGAGGCGCCCGACCGGGCCGGCTCGAATGGGGGACGGCTCGGGCTTTTTCTCCACGAAGGCGGGGTGTACTGGAACGTTGAGCTTGGTGGCGCAGCTGACGCTTTTACCCCCTAACACACTCCACACAGAGCGGACAGATGGCCGGCCCTCAGGAAGGGCTCGGGGCGTTTGGATTTGCTCGGAGACCGTGGGAACGTCTTTGGCTGACTTCACCTGCTCGGGGGAGCCTGTGTGACTGGATTAAACTGCAGTGAAAGAAGTGAGAAATTACAGCGAATAAAAGCAGCGGTGGCAAGGCTTTGAAGAGGGTCCCGGCATTCTTCTCTGATAGTTCAAGAGAGGAGGAAGAAAATGGAATGAGACCTGTATTTTTTTCTTTTTCTTTAAAGACCAATAAACATCACTCGTTTTTGTGTGTGTGTGTGTGAGTGAGTGAGTGGAAAAGGAGACAGGGTGGATGGGTTCATTCTGGCTTTTGGAGATTTCTTTGTCGTCTTAATTGGTACCATTTTGTTGAGACATTAGACAAGATGTTTGGCCGTCTCTGCTTTTGATTATCCCTGTCTCAGAAACGTTGCCATGTGCGTGCTCTGATTTATTCCTATTAGAGAAGAATAGGGCCGTTTGTCAGGCTTTCATCTGATCGATGCCAAGATCCATGCACACTTTACCTTCACACTCGGAAGAAACAAAGTGCTGTGCATTTAATGGGTCATTAATTATGCATTTCAAGTGAGATGAATCACCTGAGCTGAAGTGTTGTCTTTAGCTCTTTTCAGTTTGAGTGCAGTTGGAATCCACAAGGGAAAGTGTTCCTACAGGTGTGACACTAATACTTTGGTCCAGACCAGTTAGAAAACTAAAAAAAATACACTTAAACTTGGACTATAATCACTATATTCAGAGAGATTCCACACTGTGGTCCAAAGAACCCTAAATGTTGTTTTAATCTAAAAGTGCTTCAACAATACAAATTAAACATTTGGATTTAAACTTCTAGAAACATTATCCAATCACTCCTTCCATGTGAACTGTGGAGAAAAAGTTCTAAGATGAACCAGTTCAGTTAGAATCAGAATCGGCTACTTTTCCTTTGATCATCTCTGATTTGATCAGCGATTAGCAGGTTATATGCTAAAAAAATCTATTATTTTCCTGTTCATTTAATAAATTAAAACTTAGAATATCTATAATCTCCTATAACAATCCTCCACTATCAGTGTGTACCTTGATGCGCTTTTGTGATTAAATGAAATGGCTGCTAAAATGTCATGTGATTCCTTTAGTTTCTGTTGGATTTAAATCTGTTTTTAAAGAAACTGCAAAAATACAAAATCTTACCAAGTATTTTTGTCTGGTTTCTAGAGCAAATATCTCAGTAAATTTCAAGTAAGACAAAGCTAACAAGTAATTTTTCAGGAGCTTGTTTTAAGTCAATTTCTTAATATTGATTAAAAATTACTTTGTCCACTGGCAGATTATGTCACTGATAATGTGAAAAATATCTTGTTAAAAGTGAAATAATCTGCCGGTGGAACAAGTTTCTATAAGTTGCTAAAATGTTAGTGGAAAGTTAGTTTTGTCTTATTTCAAGTGTACTACAATATTTAAACTAGAAACTGTATATAAAAATAGATTTAGTATTTTTGCAGTGAACTGGCAGCTCAGACAAAACTGGAAATTGATAACGGCCAGAATATCCTGATCGAAAAATTACCCACAAGCTTTCTTTACTTTTTTTAATTTTTATGATTTTCAGCTTACAGCCAATGAAAACTTAACATTTAAGATTAGAATACTACATCAGGACAATAATAAAAAACAAACAGTTTGTATTTTAAGAAAATAATGTGGGCTTAGCACCTGCTTAAAGGTTGTTATTTTCAAAAGCTGCTTTTAATCTGACAGTCGAGCCTCAGCTGGCGACTTTGTGCAACAGAAAATCAAAGCATGATATTAAAGTCACTTCAGGTGCCTCTAAATGTTGATGTTTTTTAAGCCAGAAATATTCCTGGTTGCTGTTATTCTGAGCGCCTCAGTGAAACGCTCTGCTGCAGTTTGACAGCAAAAAGCACATGAGTTCAATTTGGATTCTCAAGTGCTCTTCATCCAGGAAGTGTGTGTGTCTGTGTATATAGTAGGGTGGAGGACTAATCAAGTCTAGCTTTGTCCTTAGCTCTCTAAAGAGTTTTGGAACAGGAATATTAGATGACTGTACCGAAATATAAAGCTTTAAAAGTGAGCCTGTGAATTTAAACAACATAAACGTTCCTCGTTGTTGTCCTCTCAGCTCATATACTCAAGCATATCGTTGTTGCGGCTTCATTTCCTCTGATTCTTTACTTTCAAGCTTTTCTCTGTGTCTCGGAAACATGTCGCCTGAATACTGGCAGAGTACGAAAACCCATTTTCTGTCCGACTAACAGAGCTGTTTAGCAGTGATGGAGCTGCTCTCTGAAAGCGGACGGACACTAATTGGGTTACTGGAGCTGGTTCCCCCGTTCACTTCTCCACAGTACATAAATACACACTCAGAGACATTTTGTGCTCCGGCCCCACTGACCTGTTCACATCAGGGTTTATTTTTGCTGTGGTAATTTGCCATTGGCTGTATGGTTTAGTTTCAGAGGCCCACATCATTAATCATGGAGGGCATTACTGCAGTATAATTACACTTACTCTCAGTGAGCGCGCAACGTTTCCCCAAGTGCATGCTTCGTATCTCTGCTTATAATACAAGCAGTTTCATTAGCGAGAACTTCATGGGAAGAAGAGAAGAGGCGTGCAGAATCCTCACACCTTCATGAAACCAGAGCTTGCTTTCCTGAGAGGTGCAGAAAAAAAAATCGAAGCTATAAAGAATCGTAATTCCTGGTTCTGGAAATTCTGACTCGATTCATAATACTCACATAAAAGTCCATAAACTTTTATGCAGTTTATGGAAACTGCATAAAAGTTGCGCATCTTTGCCGCTCACTTTTATTATATGTACATATATTATATATACATATATATATATTGAATAATTCTTTGACATTTTCCCATTTAAGAAAAAGCCAGGCAGCTAAGCTAACCTAATACTGTTAAGCTACAGAATTTTATGCACAAATTTAATTTTGTTTAAATATAAACGGATGGAATTTTATTCAGTATGGAAACTTTATAAAATTGTTTTAAATGCGTTTTATTTCTGTGCAGAGTATTTTCCTCTTGCCAATCACGTAATTTAATCAGAATCTCTAGATCTTTTGAATCTAGAAAAAAATTATAAATAATTAATTCTGAATTGAATTGTGACACTAGAAATCCTAATCAAATTGCTAGACACAGAAATGTTCACATCTCTAGTTATCCTCTCATTGTCTACTTTGTGCATATTAAAGAGTTCCTGGAGGGTTCTGAGGCTAATAACTGATGTTGATAGAGCTTAAAACAAAAAGATGACATGGAGTCGAACCACAGACATTTCCTGAAACAATTGACTGTGTGTTTTGTGGAAAGGGGGCAGGGGGGGTGCATGGGTGCATTAGAATCAGTGACAATGCTGTGTAACCCCGTTAGGATCATTATTCCACACAAAAAGCACCCCCGGGGTGTGTGACACATTTGTGAATGGCTTCTTCCGCGGGATTTAACGGGTTAACAGCAGACAAAGGAAGCTGGGATCATGTAGCCCAGCAGGGGAGACCCCAGTGGAAACACCAGGCTGCCTTATAATCCCCGCGCTGTCTCATCCCGGGTGCTTTTCCTGCAATCACACATGACTGACAAGCCTGCACAACTTTAATCTTAAGAGCTGCTTGGTGGCTACAAAGGCCCATTGTCTCTGAATTACTTCAGTTTTATAGTTACTGGTTTTTTTCTAACGCAGGACGGATGGAAACTTCAGCTGATTTTATCCACTGTACTGCAGTTTAACATGAGTGTTGGGATGTTGTAGTTTAGTCTCTCAATGCGTAGTTGTAGATGTGATGTTTGCTTCTTTTTCCTTGACAGTAAATGTTCACAGTTCAGTTCTGGATATCCTAGTGTGCAAGATTTTAAAATTATGGGACACTTGATATTTTCTCAAAGTGCCTGAGAGTCTAGACTTTTTCTCTGTATTTACTTGGAAGTTAGTAGCTGCATGTCTGTTAAGGAGCTGGTTGGCTACATGAGCAGGTTGACCAACTAATAAAGTAGCAAATATCAGCTTTTTGTACTTATTTCATAAAGAACAGAACAAGATTCTGCACAATAAGCTCTTCAATCTTTTGAGAAGTTGACTGAGAGTCAGGTCAGAGTTTTTGCTGAAGTCTGTGTGTGAAACTGACAAATAAATGTTGTGGATAACTTTATTAAAACTGTGATAATCAATTCTGCTTTAGGAGTGGTACAGAAAATTGGTGCTTTTCTACTTTCCTTGTAAAATAGCAACCTAAATATTAAGCAATGCTATTTTTTAAGTTGTTATGCTGAGAATTTCAAGCTGCCTCTGTCCTAGTCACAAATTGTTTACTATTTTATTATCTTTGCTTAATATAATACATTTCTATCTTCATACATTGTTTTAAAATATGTAAATGCCATATTTTCTGACTGAAAATGTAGGGATTTTTCACATAACCACATACATTTTGCAATGATTTAAACAAAAATGTGTTTAGCACTACTCTGAGAAAATTTGTTGCAGTTTGAAACAGTATTTCAGCCCTAAGGTCAAAGATTTGTAGTATCTGTAATTTTTATACTTGGGCCATGAATAAAAATATTTTCCTCTGGGTCACTTATTGCTATCTTTATAAGAAGATTTTAAAAATAATGACTAACCAAAAATAACTGGTACCATATTGAAAATAAGCAGTTAGAAATAGAAACATATCGTCTTTGTAAATTAAAGAATTGAATGTAACTTGTGTCAAAAAAGTGACTTGGGGACTTCGGAGTCTTTCCTGTAACTGAATTTATTTTAGAATCTCTTGTGTTCGTTTGCGCTTAGTTATTTAAATACGCACGTTTCTGTCTCATTTCTGCCATCTTTGTTATGTTGAAATTTGCTGGCTTGCAGCTGCTCCTCTTTGTTCTGAGCACACGGAGCACTCAGACAGAGCTCAGAATATCACTTACAAAACAAACTAATGTTCATTTTCGTTTGACTGCAGGGTCTATTAGCTCGCTGATGTACCTGGCGGTCACCTGTCTCACTGGCCGCAGCTTGAGGTGTTGAGATTTCACACCCTGTCACGTCAAACCGAGAGCACACCACATATCGGCTCCCACAACCATTTAAAAATCATCAAATCTGAATTCATCTCGTCTTGCTTGTGAGCTTCAGCCTATTGACTGCTACCTCGTAATTGAGTCTGACTGTTTTTGCAAAGGCCTAATTGTAGCAGTCATTTCTCCTTAGTCCTGCACTAATTTGCTAATTTCTAGTGTTCTCCTTCGCATTGTCAGACAATTGCTTTGGTAATGAGAGGTTGTGCTGAAGGATTGTCTTTTGGAAGGCATTCGGTGGGGTCAGAGAAAAGGTGTCGTTATAAGGTGCCTCCGAAATGGCAAGTCATCCTCATCGTGGTCGATTACAATCTGCTCAGCAAGACACAGTCTGTGCAAAATGATTTTCCCATCGTGGGGCTTTCAGTTTCTTTGAAATTTACAGAGGTCTCTATGATCATATGCAGCAGAATGGAACAATAAATGATCCCCTTGTTAGATAATATTACTGCTGTGGGTTGCGATGATTAAAAAAAGGATTGATAATCCTGAGAGATTTGGGAGACTCAGACATGAAAGCGTTGTTCCGTCTGTGCAGACTTAAAGCAGAAATTAGACTAACACAGAGAGACGTTTGGCCTTGTTTTGTTGTTGTGTTCTGGAATGTTTTTCAAGTACAATAATGACAATAAAACTGTCAGTGTTAAAGTCCAGATTCATATTTTTTCTGTGCAAAGCCTCTTTTTGTCAACCTCATTCGTAAAATCAAAAACATGTTGGAATTAGAAGACATGAAGTTTCTATTGAGCTGCTTAAACCTAAAATTATTGACATCAGACATGGGTTGGCATGAGATTCTCCCTGTGTCATTTTTCATTGGTATTATGATATTCATGCATAAAGTATAAAGCTTTATGACTACCAGAGTTTATTTGCTTCTATTTTAAACAGTAAAGTAGCAACCTATTGTTGCAAAATAATATGTTGTTTATTGCAGTTATAATAATTTTTAAAAATGCAGTTTTTACTATTTTGTTTTGACACAAAAACATAAGTTGTTGACTGCCATCACTTTCTCATGCCTGCCTGTAGAAGGACTTTAAGCCACATGAACTGGGACTTTTGGTATCAGTTTGGTACCAAGTAAATACAGGCTAGCATCACTGATACCAGTACTTAAAATAAAATCATTATCATTGAAGAATTTGTTCATTACAATTATGATAAAATACAGGGCAAAGATTGTAGGTAAATACAAGTGTTTTTTTATTTTTATTAACTGACTACAATAGAAAATAATAGCAGCATTCTAATACACACCTAAATATGAATATTTTTTATATTTTTTAAAATATAAAAAAAAGGTTAATAATCAGCCATATTCATTTAAGGATTGAAGTATATATTTTTACATAAGTGTATATTTTTGAGTTCCAGTAAGATTGTTTTTCAGCTGCCTGAATATATAATAATAAAACTGTACTTACAGCAGAATTACACAGATTATATTTGAAAGAAAGTGGACGTTTTGAGTGCAAACATTACAAAGGCATGAAATCCTGCTCTTAAATTGAAATGTAAGCTCATGATATATGAGCTTTAAATTCCTTCATATGTGCTGGTATGAACTCTGCGAGGAAATTTGAGAAATCGGTGGACAAATGGGAGGGAAACGGTAAACAAAGTATAAATTTCATCGTTCTAGTATTGATCCAATACCAAGCCTAGTATCGATATTTAGATCGATACGGCCAGCCTAATGTGAGCTGTATAATGGAAAATTTTAAAGTTGAAACTTTTCAAAACAAAGATTTTCTGACAAACAGCCAATACCTGATTGATAATCCTGCTTTTAGTGGGAGCAAAATCTTGCTCTTTCACTTCTTCATTTCTTACTTGATGACTTGTAATCTGATAACGGTGTGAATGCTGCTCTGAGCCTTTCACTTTTCCCTGGTTTTAGTTAAATTGTCTAATCAGCCTGAAATAGCTCAGTGGTAGCAAAAGCTCAGGTCGTAATGTGAGTGGGATGCAGAGTAAAAGTTTCCTGGATGGAGGTGCCACACAATTTGAATCCATTTTAATTGCTGTTTGAATGAATTTAAAAGTGCTCAGGTCAATTAAGAAGATGCATTCCTCTGCCTCGGTGTAATGTCATATCCATCGATCCAAGGAGCCTACCTGATGCAGCCATGTGGAGGATATATTTATGTTTGTGAAACTCTGCCATTTGGGATTCATTAGCTATTGATCCTTTTTAGCGACGCTTACAGTAGGGTAGGATGGTGGCCTGGTCTAAAGCCGGCTAATCAATCTACAAACCTTTTTTTTTTCCTTTCTTGCTATAATGCATTGACATTTCAAACCCCTGCTATAATCCCTCTTTTGGTTCAGATGCAGGAATATTTTCCCCAAATGCATTTCTGATAAATTTTGGTATCAGAAATTCTTCTTTCAGATTGGTGTTTTTTTTATTTATTTATTTTTTTGGTTTGTTTGTCTCTACACAGCCTCTTTTTCTCAACCCCCCCTGCCAGCTCTTTACTATCTGAAGCTCACACTCCATCATCCCTCCCTGCGCAGTGATTGGCTGAAGGGGAGCCATCTGTGGCCAATAGGGCGTGATGAAATCTCTGTGTTTAGTCTGGTGCTAGGCAGCGGCATTAACAGATAGGTGGGTCAGGCAAAGTCATCGCCCATGGATGGCAGTTTGGCTCTTAAAGCAACATCACACCAGTTTAACAGTTCCCTGACAATACTTCTATTATCCTAAACAAACTGAGTTGGTTCTCCTGACAATAAACAAAAGGTCTGTTAAAAGACAGACCGCTCTGTGTGCTGAACCCCGAAATGCAGATTGAGAATCGTGGCATTTGAATTCTGCTGTTGTTCTACACTCAGATGACTGCTGTGTCTGTGTTGACATATTAAAATGATCCCTGAGCTGGTAAAACATCTTGTTTTACAGAATTTGCACCATTTCATCTTGAAAAGAACAGTCACAACTTATATATTCTATAAACCGGATGCACACACATCCTTAAAAAGAGGCCATATTTATTTAAAAATAAGGCCTTAAATTGTCTTAAATTCATATGAAAAAGGTCAGTTAGCCTTAAATCTGCTAATCACAGGTATTACATTTTGTCTTGGCAGATATGTGTATTCTCTCTTTAACTATATGTTGTTTTTTTTACTGTCAGGACTTTTCTGTCAGGCAAATATTTAAGCTACCACGTTGCACACAAACATCTTGCATTATGCGACTGGAGACGGATGAGGCTACTGGCAACTAGCTGCTAGCTAGTTTGCTAGCTTTGCTGCTTCCGCCTAAGTGGAAATTTTTCGCCATTTGGGTGGACAACGTTCATTTTCACCACTGACTCTCTGCTGTTGCCAACCATACAAATTGCTTCCTGAAGGTCTAATTTAAACTACCAGAACCAGAAAGCTGGACCTACACTGAAGTTTTTGGCAACTACCGTCCAGATATCAGGCATTCAATAGCCAACAACTTAATAAACCCTGTAAGTAAATGTAAACATATATTCTTACTGCCACATATATACATATTTCCATCATGATGTAAGTCTTAAATTAAACTCATAATGGCCTTAAAAAGTCTTTTTTTTTCTTGGAGTTGGTGAAACCTGCAGAAACCTTGATTAATGTCTTGTCAAGTAGTTAGTCACTAGTTAGTTCTGTTGTTAAACCTCTGTCTGGTTTAAACTCTTGGCTTTTTTCCTGTTGTGGCTTGAGAAGTGATGTCTCTTGTTTGGATGGGAAGAATAAAATAGCTCAAAAAGAAGTTCTAGGTTTTCCAAATTAGTGCCTGATTATGGGAAAGATTGAGAAAAAGACATCCTGTGTTTAGCTCTTAATCTATCACATTATGTTTGTTCCTTTTGGAAAAGAGTGCTAGGTTTTACTTTTCCTCTAATTTCTTTGACATTTAACGTCTATCTAAATTTAATTTTGTAGTTTAACTACAGTACCTTGTGAAAATTAAAACTTTTTTGCATTTCGTCATGTTGGACCTTAAACTTTTTGGGGATTTTATGTGATAGACCAACCCCTGTTTGAGGTGAAAGAAAAATAGTTTTCAGCTGTTTATACAGTTTGGCATTTGAACAGTGGCCATTATCAATTTAGGTCTGCATTTTGATTGGACAATTTGAACACTTGAAGATAATTTGTTCATTCCATTGTAGCTTAGGCTGCAGCCTCTAAAATGTTTTCTCCCAGGATTATCTCCACCCATCTTCACATCAACTCAGACTTGCTCCCCTTTCTCTGCTACAAGAAAAACGAAACAAAAGAACATGCCCACCACCATTTTTGGCCTTGGAGGTGATGTCTTCATAATCTGCATTGTTGGAATGAAAGAATGAAGATGGCCGTCTTTCAGTAATGGCTTTTTTTAATGCCACGTTTTTATGAAGGAGGGAGCAACGAATAGTTCTCTAGCAAAGTGCTAAAGCCAGAAATAGAACAACTGCATTTAAAATAGTTTGCATAGATGACAGGGCCTTAAGCAGAATATGATTTAGAAGCCCTTCTTCGTGTTACGAACATCACCACCACTAACAGCGTTTGACTAAAGACTTGATGGGCGGAGTTTAATTGGCATAGTTTGAATGCAGTATTTGCTGAGAAGTATTTCTGAACTTTGAACTCAAAGTATCCGATTGTACCTACGGAAACCCAACAATTAAGCTATGAAGGTTATTCTTTGCACTTTTACAAACTAATCTTGGCAGTTATTTTAAATCTTAAACTTTAATGTTCAGCCATTTCAAATGTTTTAATTTGTCTGAAACTGGTAAATCAAATTTAATAGTATTCTAATTTTCTGTAATCAAATGTTATCATTCTAGGTCTGTGGTTTGTGTTGAAATTCAAGCATTCTTGGGTGTGTTGGGGGTTTGCTTATGCTTTGACGTCTCAGAGTGTTACTCATTTTTCTTCCATTTCACATTATGCACCATTTTTGTTTGAGCCTATCACATAAAATCCGCATGGCAGACTTTAGGGTGTACACAAACACAACATTTTCAATAATGACGTACTTCTCCTCGGCTTTTCATGTCTGTCCACTTCTAATTTGTTGTCTCATCCTCCTTGGCCTCTCCCTCCCCCACTGGCAAATGATATATTGCATTTTATAGATCGCTCCGTCCAGAAGTCTCTGTTTTTTTCTCCACCTCTGTCTGGTTCTCCATGGTATATGCTCTCCCTAAGGGGAGTTCTTTACCCCCCCAGTTCTCATTTGAACTTTGACCCAGGCCTCCTGCCTTCCTGGATATGAAATGAGGCTCTTGGTGTGGGGATGTGCTGGAGCTGCTTTGGTTTGAGCCTGTTTAATGCTGTCTGCAGTAGATGAGGGGCTCAGGTGGCCACTGCTTGGCCATCTTGCTTTGAGGTTTGTGGACAGTTTGGGCATTTGAATTGCCAGAACGACAGCTAAATCAATTCAGTGAAGTTCAGTTTATTATTCAACGTGGTAGAAAGGTTTTCTTCCTAAGACAATCCAACCTTAACCAGCCACTACCAGTAAAAGGCTTGTGTGATATTAACATAAATCTAATATTGTGGTTACATTGTTGTTCTCTAATCTTGTAATGAATCCCATTCAAATTACAGGTGATGATAGAAAGAGGCTGTGTGTTCTCTGTTGTCGCCATTTTCTGCAGGCTGATTACCAAAACATTACAGACAGTTGGAGCTGAGCAGGCTTGAATATTTGAAATTATTTTACTGCATCATAGAAATTACCACCGTTCATGATTCTTTTTAGCAAAGTTTAGGGCTGTCATGATGCTAAATTTGAAACTCAATATTTATTCTGAAATACTTAATAAGAGATACAATTTTTACTACTGTGGAATTTTTTGAAAGCATAAAAAGGCCTGGAACATCTACTCAGTAATGGTATGACAGTGTTTTTATTGTTTTTATACAAAACCATAAAGTGGAAAACTAAAAATCTAATGTTTTTCACATTTCATGAAAATCTTCCTTTGTAAAAATGCTTTAGAGATGAAGTCAACACCAAAATATGTCTGCAAACAGTAAAAGCTTATTCACGCTTCCATAGTGATCAGGACTTTTGTTAATTTTTATTTCTTCCATCTGTCCCAGACGTCTCCAATAAAGCACATGACTGTTTTTGTGTTTAGCACTCATGTTCTCGCAGCTTTCTGTTTACATTGCTTAACCAAAAATAAGCTGTTGGTTGTTGTTTCCCCCCTAAAAGAACATCTGATTCAGCACAAACCTTCCATAAAGTCTCTCCTCACGCCTCCTGATTTATTTGAATGTTGAAGAATTAGCAGGTGTGACTGGCTCCATGTTTCTGATGCGCCTCCAGTCGACCATGTGCTGACAAAACTTAAGGAAAAGAAAAGTTTTCCTAGCCCCTAAATTTGCTCTAAGCTTCTATTTTATATATATTTATTTTAAATTTACGTTTTTTGGAGAACGTCAATGTTTAAGAGAGTATTTCAGCTTCGGCTAACTGGTTTATTGTCTGTTTGGAGAGTTGGGCCGAGCTGATTCAAGCCCCGCCCTGCTAGACGGAAGCCCAAAAGGCCAAAATTCTGTGTAGCTTTTCCTGCAAATTTTGTGAAATTTCTTTTATTGTGGATCAATTTGATTGTTAATGTCCACAAGTCTTTCTGGGGGAAATAATGACGCCCCGAACAGTTGAGGCGTGTAATATTTATTGTGATTTTCTTTAACATTAATGATTGTATAATACTAATAAAACCCTTCCTGTGCCAGTATACATAGGGATGGTAACTTTTGGAGTGTTTTTTTTTTTTCATTTCATACCTAATGAAGCCGCCTGCTACTGGATGTTTTAGACCATCTGGGTAATGAAGCCACACATTTGCTATCAGCAGTTTGCTAATATTTAGAGAAGGATACAAAACGCTTATAATGCTTAATAAGTCACTGTTCTTGTTGTGAGAGCGTCACTTTATGTTTGAGTTTTCCCTCATACTACAACAAACCAGATAAACCTGTCAAATTAAATGAGTCCAGTAAAATTTAACAGGTAGTCAGATAGAAAAATGACTTCCTGGAACTTATGAAAACTAAAGAGGCTGAGCTCAAATTAGAGTGAAGACAATGAAGACAATACACATTTGCATTAATCTGTGTTGCTAGCTATTTATTATGAAATAATAATTTAGCAACAAAATTAGCCTTGTTCTTTGCTGCAATATACAGTCCCTGTATATAAAGTCTGGCTCCCTGTAGCTCAAGGAATAGACTTTAAAATACTGTTGTTAGTTTACAAATCACTGAACGGCACCACAATACATTAAAGATCTGCTGCTGTTGTACCAGCCTTCCAGACCCCTCAGGTCTTCTGGTTCTGGTTCTGCTCTGCATCCCCAGAACCAGAACCAAACGAGGAGAAGCAGCATTCAGCATCTATGCACCACAAATCTGGAACAAACTTCCAGAAAACTGTAAAACAGCTGAAACACTGACTTCCTTTAAATCTCGACTAAAAACCCACCTGTTTAGGATTGTATTTGAAACGTAATCAATTACAAATTTAATGATGGAACTTGACTTAATGTCATGTTTTGATTGTTGATTCTATGTTGCATGACTTTGTGTTTTTGTGTTTATGATGTAAAGCACTTTGAAATGCCTTGCTGCTGAAATGTGCTGTACAAATAAAATTTTATTGATTGACTGGCAGATTCCAGATCAAATTAATAATAATAATAATAAAATGTGTTACTAATAATAATACATTTTATTTATTATGCCCTTTACATCTTGTGAGCTACAAAGGTCTAAAAACAAAACAAAACTGTATGCTAAACTCCGGTCACTGACATTTTCTTTAGCGTCTCATTATTAAAACTCTTAAGTGTTGGAATAATATTATGGAAGATTTTAGCCACTTTGAAAGCATAAAATAGGTTTACACAACAATACGAAAGCCATAATCTTTGCCATAATTCTTCTCTTTTAGTGTGAGAGGTTCACTCTCACTTCCACAGCATATAGTCTTGTGTTGTCAAGTCACGGCAGCGTAACTCAGTAACTACTGTTACAGCTGATCTATAAAGTCAACTGCCTAGAAACAGAAATGCAAAGAGCTGTTGGTAATTCATAAGAGAATCATCCTCCATATTCTGGTCGTTAAACTGAAGCTGTAGTTAAATCAGACTTCCTGGCTTTCTTGGAAGGGGAGATTTAAGGGGAATGTAATACATAGTTGAGAACCTAGTTTTTTTCCACTTTCATCACTTATTGTATTTCAATGACTTATTTAAAACCCAATTCACTGTTTGTGTTAGCTAAAACGTCTCACACGGCTGAGCTAAAGTGGGTAATAAAGCCTGTGGCTGTGAGCTTTATTGTGTTCAACTTGATATATTTAAATGAAGAGGTGGAATACAGAGCTATCATTATCTTGTTGTGTATCCTGTCTTGTATTTTACAAACAAAGTGACATCTGCAGTGAAATCTTGATCTATGAGCGTGCCTAGAGAGTTGACTCTGGAAGGTGTCGAGCATTCCAGCTTTGCACAACACTCCTTACTTCTCCGACTCAGTTAGCTGGGCAGCCTGGCAGACAGAGGTTGCCATGGCACCGCTTTGCACCGCTTTCCCCCAGAAGGTGCCAGATTTAGGGTGTGGGGTAGCCTGGGCTAACATGTTGATTTAGACAAAAGATGTCTTTCCAGTGTCAGTAGAACGCTTAGTGGGAATGTTTTGGCTCTGTGGCAACAGATCAGGTGATCTTTTCAGTCGGTGTTATTCAGCGTTGCCAGGCAGGAGTCTGACGGAAAGGAGAAGGGGAGAACTTTAAAATGTGAGGCAAGAAAATTAGTTTTATCCTCTTTGGTCGTCTCTAATTCTCTTTAGCGTCAGAGAAAATGGCGGACAGATCATTGCTGAACCATACTGTTAGTGACTCTCACGCTTTTGGCTCAGCTTGTGTCTGCAGACGTGTTGCTTTATTGAAACTGACAGAAAACTTCAACAGAGAGGTCTCACTTCAGACTTTCCTTTGGTGCACTGCGGCTGCAGGAATATTCAGCAGCTCGTGGCTCTCTGGCAGCGCCACAGTTAATGTTAGCTGACCGTAGCATGCTTGATTACACTGGCATCTCTCTCAAGCTCTGCTCTCCCCTCTCTGCTATCTGCGGTCTTGGCTAAGTCAGGCTAACCTCTCCCCACATTGCATTTGGCCAGCAACGAGACTACTGTGGCGCTTCTGTGGCCTACTTTGGACATGCAACACCACCATGCTTGTTATTATTATTATTATTATTAATTCACTCTGCCAAGGAGATTCTGAGGTTAGAAGATTTTGTCTGATATTTCTTCGGGGAAATTCCTGTAAAAGTGGGATTCGGATTGGTTTAGAGATGGGTGGAAATCCAGGATTCGTTTTTTCTTTTTCTTTTTCAGCCTTGGAGGAGGTACGCATCATCATATTTAACTGCTGAGAAGTGCATCATTTCTAAGCCGAGGCACGGCAACTCGAGAGTGTTCTGTAATTTGTGTTTAAATGTTTTTTTCCCATGTAGATCAGATGCCAGAACAGTTCCCGGCAGATTTCGTCATGTGATATTTTAGTTTTTCACCAAGACACTCCTCATAGAGTTCTTAGGCACTGTGGGTTTTTGGTTCAGGATTAAAACTGTAGATATTCAGCAACAGACGCCTATGGTTGTGTTCTGTTGTGTGGTATCTAAAAAAATTTTTTTTCCTTTCTTTTAGGGCGGTGAACTTCCAGTTTGTCTCACCCGAAAGTCCTTCCCCCTGCCCAGTAACACATTCATGGGTAAGTCAGCCCAGTCCTCTCCCCATCTGTTTGATGAACTTTGATTGTTTGCGTTGACTTTTAAGGAATCGTTCCAGGACTGTGTGAACGCTAAAGAGAAGAGTTGCTGCCAAAACATCCTCTAGCCAGCAATGTTTTTGTGATGACGTTATTTGGTGTCACTTCAGTACGCTAGCCTTTCGCCCAGTTATGTTGATACTTTGCCCATGACCATTTGGCACAAACCCGTAGATCCGATCTTGTGGCAAATCTAGCAGCACAAGCTCGCTTCTGTGGGTCTTTGTCACTGTGGTGTGAACATCGTCTTTTGACTTTTTGTTTGTTTTTGTTTCACATTGGAAACTGCAATGCTTGGTTGTCTTAACCTTGTAGAAGATGGAGATGCACCGTGTGTTTTTATAGAGCTGCCTATTCAGAGTCCTCTGGTTTCAGTATCTCTTTAGATATAATAAGAAGATAAAATAACAATATACACAATACCTTTGTACCTTGAGTGGTCATTAATTATTTATATTTGGAGCAGAGTGTGAGAGAGCAAACGTTATAAAACAGGATTCTTTGAACATTTACCAACAAATAACCGAGCTTGCATTTTAAATTATTAGTACTCAAATTAGCAATTAGAAGAGTTAGGATAGTTAACATTAATAAAGCATTAATCGTTGCGAGTAATTCTGAGATTTCCAGAACAGTTTCACATACATCTCTTTTAAGTCTTTATCTCTTTCACACTCTTTGGCAATTAGTTCGACAGTTTTCTTTTGAATAGCTTCTAACTACCTTTGTAAATATCTCTTGGAAGCTGAAAATGGCTAACTCTCCTCACTTTATCACAACTTCCACACCAAACAGCATTGTCATCTTCTCAACTCCGTAGCATTTATGTGTGGTGCTTTCACTGATCATAAAAAAATGTCCAGTCTGTGAATCGGGTCGGATCAGGGTGAAAAAGGATCCCGGATCTCCAGCAGAATTCTCGGTGCATCTCCAGTTCCAGATCAAGAGTCTGCAACCTTTTCAAACCAAAGACGCATTTTTGCCCTCAGTCCGGCTACATGAGGCTAGTTTTCTAGCTGCAACTGTTGCACATGTTGCAACTTTTTATTTTTCATAAATATCTACATGAAATTTGTCATTAAAAAAAACTATCTTATTTCTACTTTTAGGTTTTACAATAGAAAACTTAAGCAACAAAGGATGGATACATATTATTCTCTGTGATGTTAATGTTCGTGGAAAATTAAAGAAAAAATACACACAGCTTCTAACCTCATAAAAAGATAAATTTCTTTAATAATCTATTTCTGATGTGATTTTGTTGTGGAAACTGAATGCAAAAATCTAAAATCTGATAATATCTGTTTCTAAAAATATCTGTTGGTTCTTTGTTAGTTTTGGCCAAAGCAAAAAATCCCCTTTCAGTTCCAGATCTGCAGGTTGCAGACACTTGATCTAGAACATTCCCTGTGCTTAGGCATGAAATTTGACGATGCAAAAAATAAAAATAAAACAGAAAACAAATCAGTTTTTGTTGTACTTAGGGAGAAGGGATCCTTGTTGAAAATGTGTACATCCGGGTTGAGGTAGTAGGTTGTATGGTTTAGAATGATACCCTGGGAGTTAACTGTACAACCTTCTAGCTTTCCTTGGAGTACATGTATGACATCAACATGCTTAAACATCTAGTAGTGGCTCTTAAAAGTTTAATAAAACTGGAATGTTTGCCCATCTGTGCATCTCATGTTGAAGGATCAGCTTTAAATGTGATCTACCGCATGATGCTCAAAACTTTTAATCGATATTTCATTTCCATGTTCACATGCTGTCATATTAGACATTACGCATCAGTTGCACTGGCCTGTAAATATGCAGAATAAAAACATCACTTAAGAACAAATTAGGTCCAGTTTTATGTAGAGGTGCACCGATCCGATATTAATATCTTTATCGGTCCTGAAATTGAAAAAAATTCTAAATTGAGTATCGGTGACAATGTGTCCAATGAATAAGAGTGGATCTATTCAGTCTAATTCCATGCTTTGTGCCCTGAGCAACATCATGCTTTATTAGTTACTTTACATTATATTTACAGTTCTTAAGTGCACTTTCTGAACCATTTGAAAGAAGGTTTGTTGCAGTTTGTTCTTGACAAAGGTAGTCGACCTTTTGTTTTAGTCAGTTTCAGTTTCTTTATTATTTATTTTACATTGGATGTTATGCTGCTAATTTCACTGACTGAATAAATTAAAATTGTGTCGTATTTACATGCTTGACCAAGCTTGTGAAGCTATTGGCGTAACAAATGTGATGTTCTTAAATACATTTGTAAATCAGTTCATTTAAGTCTCTGTTTTAAACAAAAGAAACGTCTCCGATTTTTGTATTGAAAGTAAAAAAAAAGTGGATCAGTGCGGTTTAAGCTTTAAAGTGAGATTTTTTTTTTTTTTATTTGAACTAAAATTATACCAATTTTAAAATCTATTAAAAAAACTTTATGCACTATATACACTACACATAATATGTTGTTTTAGCCAGTAAGGTGTTTATATGAGGCCATGGCTTCCTCCTGAACAGTTGATAATTTTTCCTCAGTGATCAAACTGGATACTACCTCATCTGTTTACGGTTCCTCTGCGCCTGGTGATGCATTGTCCACAGTTCTGTACGATGACCATTTGCGATGTGAGATCTGGTTTCAGGCTGAAGCTTGCATCTCTGTTTACTGCGGACGTGAACGCGGTACGGCTGCCTGAGACTTCATCTCGACCACGGCTTGTAAAATGACTCCGAAGCGGCACGGCAGAGAAAAATGGCCTGGCGGACCAGCTTGAAATTGTTTCTCTTCAGGGTGACTTGATCTGAAATGCAGCCTGTGCAGAGAGCGCTGGTTGTAATTTCTGCTGTAGTTCTTTATCATTGTGACAGAGTATTTTCACTTTGATGGATGGCGGTGTTTTCACTATGTCTGGGGCCGCCACTGACTGGACCGTCTCGCTTAAAACTTTGTCATTCAAACAATTAGGTCAGGTTTCAAGTGGATGACTTTGCATCATTTTTTTTTGTGGTTGTTTGATGATCACTTGGAACTGATTTGGCTTTATGTTAGTTGAAATTCAGCCCTTGATTTTATCAACAATATTCTCCTAATGGCTAGTGTTGAAACGTAACTCTAAGTGAAAGGATAAATCAAACACAAAGACCCCTCAACATAGCCCTCTGTTTCCTATTAGTGCAGATACTGAGCACAATGAAGCAGAGATCTTTGGGTCATCAGTAATGACAGCTAGCAATACCAACAGTTTCAACCTGAATCAGCCTCAGATTGCCATCCCAGGCTTTGTCATTAAACTGGTTTCCGTGTGGGAATACGATCCTGGTGAATTCCCAGAAACCCTAGACGCCCTTTTTATCCTGGATTTTTTCAACATCCCTGTCAGGAAGCTCTGACTCCTCAGTCACCTAAACATCATCCAGCCTTACAAAAAAAAAACGGTCAGAAGCGACTTCAAAAACTCGCTACTACCACGCGCAAAGTGCGGAAGGTAATATTTCCTTCAAAAGCAAATGTTGTGGCGTCATTTCATCACAGATTATTTCAAAGATGGAAACATCTCTCATCTTTAGCAGAGCAGAAAGAGACTCAAGCTGGGCCTTGCCAGTGTTTATTTTAAGACCTGCAATTACTTTTCATCTTTCTTCACCTCTGGACCTCAATGGCTCCTCCAGATGTGTGGAGGGAGGCTTTGCTGCTGCGAATCATGCTGCCTCAGCACTCCCCTGTCCAGCTGCTCGAAAGCTCGGCTTAAAGCCGTTGGGTCCAGCTGCGCCCACATTTATGGTTTGGCTAAACAGATAAATTATAGGGATTGATAGGAACTACTTAAGTTTGGTGCGTTGAATAGCTACAGTGTTTCTATTTTCTTCCAGCCTACACTGCCATAACAGTTGGATGACAGAGAAAAAAGATCATTTTAATCATCTTCAACTTGGCTCCAAACTAGCTTGCTATTAACTCTGTTTCTAAGTAGTCTGAGCCTGAAAATGTTAAATTCGAAGTCTGCGTAAGTATTAAGAAGCAAAAGTATGGAAATATGTTTGACTTTTCCCTTATTCATTTATAAAAAAAAAATGTCTGAAAATGTATTCATTTAAATGAAGCTTTATGCTTTCATTTGCAACAGCACAAATCAACAAGTTATTGATATTTTTGAGTTATTCGCAAAGACCTTAGATAAATGTACACTACATAAAAAATGAACAAAGGGCAAAATCACCCCAATAAATCAGAACTGTAATCTGGTTCTGTGTTGTCTGGACTTTAAACAATGGATTGCTGTTCATTTATGATCCAGAAATGAAAGGATCAGATCACAAACTGCTCTAGAGAATCTTGCATTTAAAGGGTTTTTTAAAAATCACTATTACGTTTTAATTTCAGGTTTTTAAAACATCTTCAGGATGTGCAGATTTTCCTTTGTAGGTTTCACATTTAATTTACCTTTTTGTCTTTGCATCCGTATTTTACCATTCAGTTTTTGCCTTTTCTTTTGTTCAATTCTATTTTTTTTTGGCTGAATTTGCCAATTCCAGTTATAATGCTTACTGTACAGACCACTGCGTAAAAGCTGTTGATGGTCTATTAAGTAAGTAAGCTGTTATTGTCGGGTATCATGCACTCGTTTTAACATCTATGCCCAAACCTGATTCCTACCCCTCTCAGATATAGACTAATCCTGATATTGATCCATGGCTGACAGACAGGTACAATCACCAGGTCATGTCTTCATGTTTGCGTTTATCAATAGTCACTCCATTTTTGCATCTTAGCAACTTTGTCGCTATATTTAGCGAATTTTCAGACAACAAGATCAGTATGGACAGTTTAGGCTTTTCTAATTGGTGCTGACCAATAATATTGTCTGATAACCAAAAGGTGATGAAACAATATACAAGGCGATTTTTTTTTTTTTATTTCCAGCATGTTGAAAATAATTTATAACCTCTTCAGTAATCAGTAGAGAAGCATTGCAGTAATCACAACTTTTATATAATTCAAGTTTTCTCTTTGTTATTATTACTTCCTGCCACAAAGTATGCATTGATGAGATCAAAACTTTAAATTTAAATCTACCAGTCGTATGAACACATTTTGATTTAACTCATAAATTAAAATGATACTAGGCTGAAAAAGTCATAAATACAACCTATTGAGACTCTATTTAGTGTATGATAAGTCGTAAGTGTTCAGATCCAGATGCTAGTAAGTTTAGCATTGTGCTAATTGATGAGTTGAAGAACAAGTACATAATAAAACTGAAAGAAGGAAATGTTTTACACCCAGAATGTTCTCACATTGGCTTGAAATTGAGCTTTTGTAGGAACACTGTAAGCTGGACTTCTTATTCTGGAAACAATAAAAGAAGTATTCACTGCTGTAATTTACTAAATCAAAACTCGTTCCTGCAACTGTTCGTCATATTAACATATGCAAAAAGGAAAGCCTTACTGTTTTCTATTTTAAAAAGCCCCAAAACATTCTTGTCCTCCGAGTCTTTCCAGCTAAACTGAGAGAGACTCAGAAACAGTAGTTAGAAAAACAGAAAACTGATCTCCCGACACACCAACTTCTGCATTTCAACAGATAAAATACTCTTTTATACGTGTTCTGACATGAGTTTTCAGGGACATCCACATGTTCTTTAGGGAGTACATGAGAGAGATTTAAAAAAAAGTTCAAAGTCATCCGGTTACCACCTTCAGCTTAGACAGCGGTGATTGGCCTCTCGCGCTGGTCGTCATAGACGGGAGAAAACCTTAGTAACAAATCGGCCCAGATCAGAACGCTGACATTTCTGGCCGGAACGGCCCTTCAGCTCCACAGACTCACAAAATCTCTCTCTCCTTGTAAAATCGAGCCACTCGCCTGCTCTGTTTCTTCCCGAGGAAGCGTAGCCCCTCGGTGTGGTCTGGTTAATGGCAAATGAATAATCATAACACAGCGATGGCAGACGGGGGTGTCATCGATCTGTCTGGAGACGGCCCCTCTCCGCCTGCTGCATCAGCCACTCTCCCCCTATTGATACGCTCTTGCCCCTTGACCCCTGGGACAGATCAATAGCATCGATCGGAGAAGGGCAGGGACAAGGGCAGGATCTGCTGACTGGCCCGACAGCTAGTGTGACAAGACATGATCGTCATTAATGTCCCGCTGGCTGGCTGGCTGGCTGGCGAGGCGAGACGCTGTGCATCACATATTTTCTCCCCGCCGCCTCCCTCACTGCTAATGTTCTCAGTGACCAGACTGCACGCAGAGCGTTGGGGGCATGGATTGTAGAAAAGCATATGTGTGAGCTGAGTTATGACTCTGGTCTCCCGTACTCTTTAAAGCAAGAATCTGTTTGTGTACGGGTTTATGGCCGTGGACTCGTTTCCTCTCTGGCGAATTGCGTGTTCAGTCTGCAGCTGAAACAAGACGGGGGGTTGGGAGTTCAGTGGGGGTGGTTGGTGTTTGTCTGAGCGGCGCTGGATGAGGAGGGGCGAGATGCGGCGACGATCCCAGACTCCGCAGTGACACGGCTGTAATGGAGCTGATTGATCACCTGTATTGCCGCCTGCCGGCCCCGCTGGCTTTAGCATACCACCAACTCCCAACCAACCCCCTCCGCTCAGTCTCTGCGTCACCGCGCCAACCATCCCCCCCTATAGACTTCAACCTGGCCACGGTTTTGACATTGGCTCCAGGATTTTACTTCTTTACGTCCCGGGTGCATAACTTGACGTGCCTTGTCATTTTTCTGCAAGATGGAAGCACAACGAATCTTTTGCCATGTTTAAAAATATATAGATATTTTGCAGTTTGGACAGCAGATTTCCATTTGAATTAATAATCAATCAATGATAACATTTGCAGATCTCTCCCTCCTGCCCTTTATGTGGATCAGGGTCATAACCCTAATCTATCTAAGGGTCCTGAAGGTGATTAAGCTCTAAGAATAGGACAAGCTGCCAAGGGCAAATCTGGTGTGAGAGAAGGGCAGTTAGGAAAATAGCCTTTTTAACATCTTTCCAACTGCTTGTATTTATATCATTACTATACATACCAATTTATAGCTTTTTTTGACAGCTGACCTTTCAATTCAGGTTTTTTTTTCTAAAGCCTATCACACATAGCAGAAAAGAATTGCTGTAGCTTTCATCACATTTATGCGTCAAAATCTATTTGTACCCAAGCTTTATCTGCTCTTTATTAAGCTAAAACAATAGTGTATTCTGTTAATAAACATTTATATGTAACTATTTTATCATTGTACCGTCTAAGAAAAGACCAGTTTTAAGTGTTGAAGCATCGGGAAGCTATTTGAAGTTTGGATGCCAGGCGCCGTCCAGGTTGCACCATTTAAACAACATCTGGACATCAGCACACAAAAACAGAAAAGTCATTTTTTGTTCTGTTTTGATCAATTTTGCAGTACAAAGAGAGAAGACTTCATTCTACAGTTTGGTTTTATTTTCCAGTCCATACCGTCAACACTCAATGCGTAGTTATGTAAAAAATAAAGAAGAGAAATCCAGGCGAGGTCAAACATGTTCTACTTTTGCTGTGTTTCAAATTTAATAACTGCATAATAATTATTGTTAAAACATTTTCAAAATTTTGCTTGATATCTTTACAGATAAACCAAGCTTTTGCATGTATGCCAAAGCATTCAAGAGCATTCAAGTTAATTTATTTTTGGTATGCTTTTTCAAGTTAACAGGTTAAATTTTGAAATTCATTAAATGTACATTCATTAAAAAAGTATTTAATGAATAGAATATATCAATTTTGCCTACCAATTATACCGGTCAAGAAAAAGTCGATAGATCCCAGATTCTACAATAAAAATTATTCAAAATTGAAGCAGCTATTTGATAATTATGCAAAATATATATCTGAAGGTAAAGCAGACTCTTGGTAACAAAGGTGACACCAAAAGAGACTTTAGCATTAATCTTTAGAAAAAAGTTTGAGCTGTTTAATTTTAAGTTTTGTATATGTAGCTCAAATGTGTATTACATTTATGACTAGGGCTGCAACTAATAACTATTTTAGTAATCATTTATGCTATTTATTATACCAAAAAAAAATAAATTGGCACATTCTGTGGACTTTCCATTTAACCATTTTATATTGTATGAAAAAATATATATATTTAAAATACTTTAAAAGACGCAAATAAGCAAAAATGTAATTTATTTTTTAAATAATAAAATCAACATTTTATTTCCAAAAATGCAACAATATAGCATTAATTTAGTTAACGTTGATCATTTGTAGCAAAGGTAAAAGAAAAATATCATATGATTTTTTTTTTTTCCTTTTTTTTGCAGATTTTGAACCAGGTGAAGCTAAAACTGCCACTTGAAGTGACTTGACTCTGTTCTTCAGCAAATTACCATTTGGTTTTCTTACCTAATCACTGAACGGCTTGGCACAAAAATATCAACCTTCCAGACCACTCTGGTCTTCTGGTTCTGCTCTGCAGCCCCAGAACCAGAACCAAATCTGGAGAAGCAGCATGCAGCTTCTATGCACCTCACATGTGGAATAAACTTCTAGGAAATTGCAGAACAGCAAAAACACAGAGTTCCTTTAAATCAAGACTCAAAACCCTCCTGTTTAAAGTTGCTTTCGTAAGCAGAACATTGCTGAACATATTTGATGTGATTTTGATGTTGCCATTTGATAAATTGTAATGTTTCTTGCTTGTTTCGTAGTCGGTGACTGTAGCATGTTTTTATGTTGTAAAGTACTTTGAACTGCCTTGTTGCTGAAATATGCTCTACAAATAAAACTGACGTGACTTTGAGCCTGTATACTAAAGTTAGCGATTACTAAAACAATTGACAATTATTTCCATAACTGATTCACTGTGATTAATTTGATTAATCGTTTCATGTTTATTGAAGTAGCAGCAATATGGAGGGGTTTGCCTGCAGATGTGAAAATCTGACTTTGCAAGTCCTCAAAAGAGGAAAGAGAAAACTCTCGACTGTTGGACAGAAGGCTGACCGAAGTGCCGTTTGCCATCCGCAGTCACAATGTTGTGACAATGCCTCTTGTGGTGACCGTGTCACCGTCTGTGTGTGTTGTCTGTGTTGCTCTCAAGTGACTGGTAATGCTGGTTGTTCGCTGGTTGTTTGTCGTTGGCGTCCAGGCGTGTGTTTTGTTTGTGACGGTACCGTCCGTTCCAGTGCATCTTCTTCCATTCACAGACAGTTCACTGCAGTGTGTGTGTGTGTGTGTGTGTTTGTGTGTTTGTGTGTGCTCCTGGAAGGAGGAAAAATTGATCAGAACAGGGAGGAACGTGTTCACCAGCAAAGGCTGGATGGAGGGAGTGTGTGTTGGTGTGTGTGTGAGTGTGTGAGAGAGAAAGAGGGGAGAGATAGAGCGCGGGCTGTCGCTGCAGACTCCTGCTGCAGTATCTCACTTTGGGCAAGCAGCTGCAGACAAGCGAGACAAGCAGACAGGTACAGACCTGGCGGGATGGGAGGGGACGGGCGCGGACTGAGGGTGTGAGGAGGGGTGCGTGTGTGCTGGGGTGGGGGGGGCAGCAGAGACAGGGCTCAGGACGCAGGGGGTCAGGCTGGATGGAACGATGTTTCTGGCTGTTTGTTGTTGTTTGTCGGGATCGTGTTGCAGGATAGATGGAAGGAGTGAAGAACACCAGCTCAGGGTGTCACGACATGGCTGATGTCCCCTCCTGCTCCCCCCTGTCTGGCATGGTGGTGGGGGGGAGGAGTTGTGGTGGGAGAGGGAGGGCTAGGATGCTGAGATGGAGCTGACAGTGCAAACGGATGAGGAGGACGAAAGGCGGGGGTGAGTCGAGGGGACGGGGTGTCCCACGCCTTTGACCTGCGTCTGGCTGCAGCTTCCCACGAACCCCCACAACCCCCGCCCCTGCATCTCTTTCTTTCACACCTTCTTCCCCCGCTGCCCTTTTCCAGCCTCCATCCCTCCTCATCCTCAGCACCAAGGCGGACAACAAAAGGACTCGGCGGCAGACGGAGGAAGGAGCGCGACGCGTCAGGTGGAGCGGAAGCCTCCACTCTGCCTGACGCTCCCCAGAGAGGAGTCAAAGACATCTATCTGGCTGAAGGGGAGGGGTAGGAGGTGGCTAGTGAGGTGGGGGGTGGGGGCCTGGGAGAGTGAGAGGGGGCAGACAGTGGTGTGTGTGTGTGTGTGTGTGTGTGTGGGAGGAGGTTTGGGGGGGGTACAGTAGCCAAAAAAAAGGACTTGGAAGTGTTTCAGTCTAAATTAGTTTGTCATTTTCTGCTGTTACGGTCTGGATTCTTCCCTCCAGCTGCGCTGCATCGTTTTCTGTGAACCTGAAGCTCGGCGCCTTTGACTCTGACAAGTCGCCACCATGGTTCGGCTGTCTTGAAAGTGATGGAAAGTGAATTGGGAAGGGGAGTAGGGTGACGGGGGGGAAGGGGGTCAGGTTTAGGTTCAGGAGACGGCTTGTGAACCTGCTCCGGGGAGACGAGTCTGTTCGTCTTTTTTGTTTTCATACAACGGTTCATTAAAAATCTTCTTCGTACGTGGAATTTCACTTGCATTCTCCGTGAAGCAGAACTGCTGTGGAGCTGCCGAACATCGAAGTGAACTCGATAGCGTTTGCACCTTTTGTCGGCGAGCCAGAGGCTGCCGGGGGGGCTCCCTGCACCCATCAGTCAGAGGGGAAGGAAAGGGAGGGACAGTCCAGCAGAGAGGTTCTGCTCCAACCAACCTGGAAGGGAGAAATGTGGACTGGCGATCAGCTGGCGCTCTTTAGGACAAAGGCTTTTCTTTTTCCAGCACAAAGGCTAGTTAGCACAGAGCAGGCGGTGCAGGCTGTTGTCTGTTTGAGCCGGGAGCAGCAGAGATCATTTAGGTCCGACAATTTATCTCTTTCTCCTGGCGCTGCTGTCGTCTGGTTTTACTGAGTTGATCTTACATCTAAACATCTTTTCACCTTCACATATTGTTGCGTTCAAGCTTTTTCGAGCTAAATGAGAAACATTGAGACTGAAGAAGCGGGCACGTTTTCCTCCGCTCCCAGGACTGAGTTGTCTGGTTTTATGACGGCAGACAAATACCTTCTGGCCCTGGGTGCCTCTGGGCTAAAACCGCTGCGCTTTAAAGTGTCAGTTCTTTTGGAAGAGACGGAGTGCTTGTGTGCGTGTGCATTTGTGAGAGACGAGGAGAATAAGGTGTCATTCACTGCCCTGCAGCTGACTGCAGCTCCTCTGTAGACTCTGTCGTACTTCACCTGCTCCCTGAGACCCTAACTTGTGAGCTCTCTTGATAAAAAATCACGGGTTCGGCTCTCGGGACGCGGGCGGAGGGCACAATCGACTTTCTAACAAACCTTCCAAAAGTGGAAGTCGGAATCAAGCGGCAACAGAAATGCATTTGCACGAGGGCAATGCAACTTTCAGGAAGTGGGAAGCACATCACGGCACTTCTGCTGCATGGACGTAAAGGAATTTGCATGTTTTGCTTTTCATTTTAAAACCAGTTTTGTTAAAAAGACAACAAACATATTGGATGTAATTTATGACTCGAACGCCACTCTGGTGCAATCCGATCCGATTAGAAATGGCAGGCAACCAAATCGCTTTCTGATCAATCAGTAATGAGACTAATTCTTCGTCTGCTGCTTTCAACACTTCCTTCTGATTCACACTTTGTGTTTTCTCACCTCTGCAATTGCTTAATATTATCAACATAGAGATTTTAATTTAATTTTTAACAGATCTAATTCGTCACTGAAATCAGTGTTTGTGCATACACCACCTCTAATCTAACTAACAGTACGTGAGAAAGGTAGAAATGTTGATTTTTAAACTTCTGATAATCACCTGCTGCAACCAGTTCACTCAGAAATACAAGCACTAGATTTTCTCTGGAGAGAGAAAAGCAACCAGGAGGGAATTTCATTTCAGGAACAAGTGGATTTGTTCAAATACGAATAAGCGAGTTAGAAATTCCTCTCTGTGTTTAATCTAATCACCAGAGTTTATGATTTTAAAAGGTTGATTGAATTCCACAGGCGTCTCTGTGTTTTCTGTCCCGTCACGGTGGCGAGATGTCCCAACTAAATTAGTTCATGACCTAAATCCGCATCAACGAGGCGGGTGAGAACAGCTCAGAGAGGAGACGAAGCAGAGTGAAAGTATTCCATGACTCTTTCTCACACCGACTGTAGAGGTGTAATTAGGATCTAAAGAGTAGTTGCTCTTCTGTGTGCCATGGAAAGGTTTGAATTCATTCAGCGTAACAGCTTGACCTGGTTTTTAAACTTGAACGTTTTTCCCAAGGCAGCACGTTTTTCTGAAAACCTCATTTCTCCTAAATGACTTATATCCAAAACACCTGATTTCCTCTAATACCCTTCTCTCCGTCTCTCTTCCACTTCTCTCTCCTTCCCTAATTATGTTCCTTTATTTATTTATTTTTTTTCCCGGCACCTCCGTTTGGTGTCACACAGAAAAATGTTGATGCCAAACTAATCAGTGTGTGTGTGTCTGTGCCACGGCGCTCCCAGCAACAGCTGAAAGAGCGCCATGCCCCGTGAATACCAAGCAGCCGGGCGCAGCGCGGCGAGGCGGCGGCGGCGACGCACTGGAATGAAACCGGTGGCCACAAAACAGCCAGACAGTTTTATTAGGGTCTGTCTGACACACAGCAAAGTCTGGCAGCAAACCGAGCCTCACACACACACGCATACACACAAGAGTAAAAAAAAAGAAAGAAGTACCAAGCTGAGAATAATCCACCAAGGATCCAATAAATATCACCCCGTAAAAATCAGCTTCTGGCTGGTTTGTAGCTCCTCTTTGGGGGGAAAAGCAACTGTGTTCAAAGTTCTGTGAGCTGCTGCTGATCTGCATTTCTAAAAGAAACTCTTTCATTTAAAACCTCTTCGATGTTGACTCTGATGCAACGGATATTTTCACATCAACCTGTTTTAAAGCGTAATTTGTTCAGTAAATTGCTTCAGGTGTGTTAACGTTGATAGAGCTGACAGAGTCATGGCTTCTGTCATTGACATGTCTGATTCTGGAGACTATGACGTGTGTTCCCGATGGTAAAATAACATTTTATTTTTTATTTACTCGGCAAGATCCTACAGAGAATCAGACAGAAATCAGAATTCAATTGTTTTTCTCTTCTGATGAGTTGTTAGCGTGGTAAATATTTCTCTCAGTAAATATATCAGAACTAAGAACTCACAAAAAACAAGAGCAGGTTCTTTGATGCTTTTTAGGATTTTAATTACAAAAAAACCCCAAAAAGTTGGGGACAGATGCATTGATGTATAATCGAGACAATCTTGTAATTCTTGGACTTAATCCTATAACATCGTCTGGAGCTGGTTGGAGCCAGGGGACGTCTGATTGGTGCATCACCACACAGCGGGGGCGGGGTGGGGATTTTGGCTTGTTTCTCTTTGATTTTGCTGCATCCTCTCCAAACAGCTAATCCACTTGACAAAATGACAATCCGGTATCAGTGGCAGCGTAAATTGAGTGTGTTTAATTTCATGTTAAAGGTGGCTTTAAAACCCGTTTAGTGAAACCCAACACTTCGCGCCTCAGCTCGACTCAAAGCGAGGCGCCACGCTTTCACCATCGCTTCCCAATAATAAACAGTCGGTGCGCTCCTTGTGCCTCTCATTCCAAATGACTCCAGAGAATGTGTGTGTGTGTGTGTGTGTGTGCGTGTGTGTGTGTGTGTGATTGTGAGAAAGGGAGAGAGATTACGCTCTATTGTTCGAAGGTGGTCATGTAACACAATTTTGATAAAGGCAGGGAGGATGGATTTCATATTTATCTGCCAGGTTTGGGTTTAGGTTCAGATCTGATGGATCTTGTTTTCTGCTTTCATTGGATCTTGAATCCCATCAGGGTGTTGGTGGTGTTGGTGGTGGAGGGGCGCAGGTGTTGGGGACGTGTGTGGGGTATAGGTAAACGGCTGACGGGGCGCAGAACGGAGGGGGCGGCGTCTGTGTTTCCAGACACTGCGGCAGGAGGCCAGACAGTCACCTGAACACACACGCAGAAAGTGCGCCGACGACGGCGTGTGCAGCCGCCCCACACTCGCTCGCACTCACACACACATCTTACACACAAGCAATTTAATTTTTAATTCAATCAGGGGGGTATAAATCACAGTGCCACTTGTAATGTAATTATCCCCGTGCATCAAAAGCACAAAAGTTTCTTTATTATTCTCGGGGCGACGGGGACGAGAGATAAACTCCATTAACTTTCACAGATTACAGTGAGTGCTGTGGGAGGTTTGGGGGAGGAGGAGCAGGGGGGGTGTCTGTTTAAAGGCGCTGAGGCTGGCGGATTGTCACAGTGGGCCTGTGGGTACGGAGCAGGAACCTGGAAAGAGGGGCAGATGATTGAAAACTAAACAGCAAAGCTCAGAGGAAGCCGGCTGTCAGCCTGGCAGGCCAGAGGTCTGAGCACAGCCAACAGGAGGAGACTGACAAGGTTCAATGTGTGTGTGTGTGTGTGTGTGTGTGTGTGTCTGTGTGTGTGTCTTTTGCAAAAATATGTTGTTTTTAAAGTGGGAGACTCCTCTGGCTCCTCTTCCTCCTGAGGTCCCATGTTATCTCGTCCTCTCTCTCTCTCTCTGTCCAATCTGGGATTCACTCTGTAGGCGTTACCAGGGAAACCTTGTATCTGGCTAACAGCTTGATGGAGTTATTGAACTGTAACTGGCTGGGATAATTACGCTCTGTCTTGCAGGTTGGCCGTCCAGTAGCTGGGACTTAAAAGTGACCTATAGTTGGCCTCACATTGTTACTGCACGCCCGAGGCTTTTTAACCCCTCGGCCGCCACACAGTTGGACTTTGCCACACATCTCTAATCAAGGTTTACAGTCTTCCTTCAGGATGTCTCAAAGCTGCATTTTTACTGCTGGTCGGCCTCCAGTTTAACAGGCTAAATGATTTTCATTGACTATAAAGAAGAATGTGGGATAAACATATTGTCCAACATCATCAAAACAGTTAGAAATACGTTTGCAGAAATGATGAAAGTCTGTGGCAACAAATACATTCCAATTGAGAAACATCACTGTAACAAACTTACACCATGACACAAGCCACAAAACTGTAAATGTCTATAAAACAAGCCTTGATAATATGTTTCCCCAGTAGAGCAACTAAAAGTAGGACTGAGCTCAACTCTGGTATCGTTACATCTATGGTTTCCTTCTTACAAAATGCAGTTTCTGGTTTCACATCTGGACACAGTGTTGGACTGTGTTTAAGTCAAAATTATTTACAGAGGTTCTCCTGAGTTTGCTGAGTTATTCATCACGATGCCAGAAAGTTCTCTACAAAGGTCACACACCAAATTTATTCCAGTGAGAACTGGAAGACCTCCTAAATCTTTTCACAGAGTTATACCCGCTTGTTGTTGATGTAACCAAATATCATGTTATTAGCGGTTTGGCTTCAGACTGAGGCTCCTATTTGTACCTGTTTTTAACATTTATTTTTGTCTTTATTTTCCCAAAATACTTCTGTACCAGTAGGTGGCGATAACATGTGCATTACAGATTTTTTAAAAACGCAGTCGAACAAAAGCAAGGTTCTCAGAATAAATTTGTAGCTTGTTTTTAACCTTGTTGACCTCTAAGCTAGGCTTTTAAATCCACATTGCAAGGTGTTTATATTCAGATACACTCTAATTTAGGCTGTGGTTGCCACTAAATAACAACCTGTGCTGTGTACTTTTCAGTGATGTTATTAGTAGTTATTACATGAAGGATAAAATATCAGTTTTCCTGGATATTGTTGGTGTTGGCAGGACCTATATTTTTAGCAGGTTCAGGATTATATCACCTTCATCCTCAGTTATCAGGAATTTGCCAGAATCCTACAGAACTGATTTGTCCCTTTATTCCAGCATAATGGAAATCGTCTCCAAATGTGTAAAAAACAAGATAAAAAGCATATATATATTCACAATGTTCCAGACCACTGTCTTTCAAAATCACTGCTTCCCAGTGCAAGTAGAAGCCTAAATGAAGATGAAATAATTCACTACATTGTTGCTAAATTTCTGTCCCTGCTTTTTTCTGTCCAGGCCTTCAGGTAATAGTCCGTCTCTCTCGGTGATCAGAGGTAAGCCGGATCATAGCAACACACCACCAGCCACTAGCTGCGCTTCCATTACAAACTTTGTCAATATTCTGCTAATATACATATATAAATAAAAAGATCAACATCCATTTGTCGATCATGTGACTCGTGATATGAGAAAAGTGTTTCCATTGCAGTTTTGCCAAGTAAACCAATTCTGACTCGGCCATTAAAAAACCTCATTCTCCTCCTGGCAAAACTTTTTATCAAAAAAACTAGTTTTTTTCAAAATTGCCGTTTCCATTAGGCAAATTTCTTTTCGAGACGTCAAATTGTGCATTTACATGGTTTATGGAAACGCAGCTACTAACTTCCTGCTCTTCAGTGTTGTTCCTGTCCTCTGTGTTGTGGGCCGACAGAAGCAGAGGACGATGTCAGCTTTGCGCGGCTGTCCTGTTTTGCTCGTGTAGTTGCATCAGCCTTGCGAGTCAGTAAAGAGAGTCGTACTGCGCTAACACACGCTCTGCGTGAGATAATTAGCCTGGAGTCGTTTGAAAGCAACTCGGCTCTGCCCAGGTGTCCAGCGCTCACAGAGAGAGACCAGACGACCTTTCCCTCCACTCCGTCCCACTGCAGTCACTTAAAACAGTGATGGATGTCCCTCCATGTTCCCGTCCCGCCACCCTCCACCCTGCTTCAGCAACACTCTCGCCTTATTTGTCCCTTCTCGTTCTCCCTTCTCTGCCATTCGTTGCCTTTTATGCCCCCCACCTCCTCCTCATCTTCTCTGTTCCTGCATAGTGATGAGAGGGAAAAGGTAGAAGGAAACCGTGGCGAGGAGGCGGGGTTTAAACCGAGCGCTGGACCCCTTTTCCTACCTGTCAGAGAAGGGAGCGTCAGATTCTGCTCCCCTCCCTCCCTCTCTCCCTCCTCCAGCTCCTCATTAGTATGCGGTGGGTGTCGCTCAGGTGATGTGGCTGCTGGATCCGCTCTCGACTGCAGGAACAGCAGCAGCATGGAGGAAACAAGGACAACAGGTAAGGACAATGAGAGCAGGAGGGGGAAACAAAGAGGAGGAGAGGCAGAGACGGACTTCTTCTCTGGAACGCTGTAAACAAGCTGAGCTGTTGGGAATCGTTTCTGAAACTGAAGCGTTCAGCCTGGATGGAAAATCAAATCAAACCGACGACTTCAGCTTTTTCACCAGTGACTCTCTTAGTAGTGTAGGTGTTAGGGAAAAAAGTCAACCGCAGTGTCCTGTACTTCATGTTGTACGCAGTGATTTTTAATAAACATCTCCGAGTGAACACGCTGTGTGTGTGTGTTTGGTCTTTTCCACGCGTCGTGTTTAACTCCATGCAAGCAAACAAAAGAAGGAATTCTGCACTTCTCTCTCCAAACATTTTCATTGTTTTCACATGGAGGATTTTCATTCCCCTGATATCTGGGATATGAGTTTTGTTGCCAAAGGCAACAGTGACAGGAGCGTATTAGACAAATATTCATACTCTGCGTGTGTGTGTGTTTGAGGAAAAGAAAAGATGAGAAAAGGAAACGAGACAGAGGAAAGACTATGTATGAGAAGGTGTGTGTTTATTTGCTTTCCATCTATATATGTGTGTGTGTGTGTGTGTGTGTGTGTGTGTGTGTGTGCGCGTGTGTGTGTTAGGGGAGCAGTGCAGCCAGGCTGCAGATATCATCCATCTCCCTGTCACCGGCCCAGGGGCTGCTGGGAAAGCGGCAGACAGCTCCCCGGCTCCGACAACGAAGGCTGCATCCTAATTTCTCTCCGCTGCAGAAGGCTGGAGAGCGCTGCGCCTCTCCTCCCTCGCCACCCAGTACGGAAACCCATTAACCCCGCAATCTGGCAACAAAGCGCAGCGCCGAGCTCGGGGCCCGCCGCAGCCGGAGCGTCCTATCAGCTTCCATCATCCAGGAAACGGCAGCAGAAGTACAGAAGCAGCCGTACGAAAGGGCATCTTTCCAGGAATCGCTTCTAATCAGAAGGTGGTTTTACTGACTCATACTTGTGCGAGCGCAGAGATTCACTTTTTCACAATGAAGTCCTCCTAAAGCATCACTAAGTGGATTACATGGCTTGTTGTTAGCCATGACAAATTCTATTGGAAAGCCACATATTCCAGAGTTGTTTTTATTTTATTGAACTGTATTTAAATCCATTATACCTCACTTTTAATAATCACTTGTAATTTGTTTGTGCAAAACAAAAGATTTTTTTAGGTGTAATTATAGAGACACAATACAGATTAAATATGTAAATGAATTCATTATTTTGTTTATTATTCCAGTTATTGCATACGCTAAACTAACTTCCACATTTTCAGGGCTAACTTCCTCTTTACACAAATATCACAGACAAATGTTACATCCAGCCTGGATGTCGATGGAGGAATTCTAAGTTTGCTTTAAAAAATCAGAAATTGGGATTAACACAGGCCGGGTGGGAGGTTCCAATTTACCTTAAGCCATCACTGATCTATGAAGAGGTAATAAATCTTTTGTAAGAATTTGGTTTATGTTTGCAAATGCAGTTAAATTATTCCGCATGTCAGATTTGGTCAGCAGCAGCTGACTGTTATGTGATGAGATTTTAAATAAAGACATTTCACAGCAAAAAACAATTTTACCAAGTATCTTTGATCCAGTTTCTAGTGCAAATACACTTGAAATAATACAAGACTGACTTGCAAGTTTTCAGCAAAAATATAGGAGCTTCATTACAGCAAATAATTCCTTAATTTTGTTTAAAAAGTGTTAGCTGCATTGGCAGATTATTTCCCATGCAGCAAGACATTTTCCCCGTGGTATAAGTGAAATAATCTGTCAGTGGAGCTGCATAATTTAAAGAATTGTGTACTTAAAATAAGCTTAAATATCTTGCTGAAAATGTACTTGTAAGTTAGTTTTATTTTATGTCAAGTGCACTTAAGATATTTGCACTACAAACTAGACCAAAATACTTTTTGTGTGTTTTTGCCGTGTTGTTCCACAGGAAGCGACTCCATATTTTCTAAAAACATTACCTACATTTTTAAGCTATAAATTGGGGGAAAAATAAAAATTAGTATAATGAGATATCCAGTCCATGGATCATGTATCATTTTCCTTCCCTTTTTATATTTTCATTAAGTAGATTAGGCTCCTAATTAAAAAACCTTTTGTGTTCACTCCCTGATAAAGTTTCTGCTGTTTTCTCAGACTTCTATTCCCGAGTCCCACTGATCCATGATCCATCCATCTCCAATGAAATAAACCAAAAAGAACTGCATGACCTCAGTCCTGTCCTGATATGAAGAAGAAAAAACCCCATAGCGGCTCTCTGGGTTTGTCATTTGCGGTTTACGTTTCTATGTTTGACTTGCTGTAAAACATGAACTCCTGAACCGAGCACACATGTGAAAGAGCTTCGTTTCCAGACAGCTGCAGTGGGCCAGTGGCTGAAGCTTCAAAGCTGCAACGAGTCACTTCCTCGCCTCCACGCTCTCAAAACGCAGCTTGAGCCTTTTGTCTTTCAGCATCCTCTGTGAGGGGATCACTTTACACGGTGGCCGTGCCAGTCCAGAACATAAACACCACCCAGTCACATGTCTCCAAATATCAATAAACTTCATATTAAAACAAAAAAACAATCTTACCAGGTATTTTTGGTCTAGTTTCTTGTAGGGCTGGACAGTAAATGGGGGAAACAATCGTGATAATCAGTTATAGTGGAGAATATTCAACATATAGACCGTTCACTTCCAATGGCATTCTGGGAAATGTAGGCAGAACTGCTCGATCTCATGGCGAGCTGAGCAAGGTGAGTGGCATCAGCTAACTCACGCGCTCTTCGGTTACCTAGCAACAACCAGTTGACCAATGTGCGCAGTTTCAGATTTCCCAACCGTTCATTTTATTCATCACTCCTTCAAAATGACGTAGAGTGAAAACTGTGGATAAAATAAGAAAGGTCATGGCACCAGCTTGGCAATATTTCAAATATATATATATATATATATATATAATAATCAATGATTATCGATATAGACAATTATCAACTTATATGAAACGCTTATGTAAGGTTTTCAGCCATATTGTCTAGCACTAGTTTCTCCTTGAAATAAGACAAAAAATAACTTGCAGAGCTTAAGCTAACTAACTCCTTAATATTGAATATTGAGAAAGTACTTATCATTATTTCATAACATGGGAACAATGTCTTGTTATAAGTGAAGTAAGCTGCTTTTTTAATCAATATTGATGAATTATTGACTTAAACGAAACTCATTTATCTTGCTGAAAAGTTACTTGAGTTAGTTTAGCCTTATTTCAAGTGTAAAAATACTTGGTAAGTGTTTGTGTTTTTGCACCACAGCTATAAAATAACATTTTCCAAATCGCAGCCCTCCCTGCTGTGTTTAGGGGCTCCACTGCACCGTTTCACCGCGGCAGCGAGGAGGTGAGGGGGTCACAGCGGGGCGACCCGGTTGCCGTGAAGACGGCCCCGTGACAGTGATTCAGCCTCGGCTCGGAGACGCTACGCTGAGCTTTAAAAGCCCTCTCTGAAGCCCGAGAATCTGAGAAAGCTCAAGCACAAAGCCCACTTTGATTGCTGAAGTCAAATAAACATCGTGCTCGTACACGTTATCAGAATCTGCTGACTGCGTCTCTCCCTAAGTGGCCTCGGGGAGTCTCACACCGACAGGAAAGGAATACGGCGAGGTTATCAGATGTTGCAAATGAGGCTTGAAAGCACATGAATCCTTCTGTAGAGCATTCGGCTCAGAAGCCCCTCAGTGAAAGAGTCGGTGTTCGTGTTTTGCTTGTAATTGTTCACCTGTGTGATTGTTTTAGCTGGGTGACAAAACAAATGGAAAATGCTAGACTCACTTCAGTTTAAAGTAAAAGAGGCTGTAGAAGCATTAATGTGTTAAATATGAGGGAGTAGTTGAGTTATCAAAATACTTAGAGAAGTTTCCTCGTGTTTCACCGGACATCAAGAAGTTTCAGTTTATTGCACATTTACAATAAGATGGAGATTTTATTTTATTTTTTTTAAATACATCAACTCCAGTGTAGTGAATAGCCTTCAGCCCAAAATTATTCATACACCTGGGAGATTAAGATTTAAGTTGTTTCCTTTCTGACAGGAAACAACTAACACATTTGGCTAAAGATAAAACAATGTTATTATTTATACTCTTCTTAAAAATAATTTAATCAAACTCATCCTTTAATTACTGACCAGTTTGTTTGTTTTGTTCTTTTTTTGCACTATTTTAAAGATCGATGTTACAATGTAACCCTAATCTGTAACTCCCTCCACAGGTTCTCCACAGATCAGAATCAAGTCTGGACTTTGACTGGGCCGCTCCAAAACGTTGATGCAGTATCGTTTCCAATCAGAGAGAAAAAAAACACATGCTGGTAAAATTAAATCCTAAATCTTCCAGAAGACCTTCTGTTCTCTTCCTGGATTAGGACGAGCAAATTAAAATATCTTCAGTAGCAGAGGTTGAGTCCTAATCCACTCCATCAACAATAGGGGTTTGTAAGAAGAACAAAAACAAAAATAAACTTTTAACTGCATGTTTCTATTACTTTCTCTGTTTATTTGACCTTTGGTCCCTTATTTGATCATGTCACTAGTCATTACTGAGAGCGTCCTCCATTTTGGATCAGAGTATTTCCCGGTTCTAGCTCTGGTCTTCAGCTCTCTCTAAAGACTCAGAGTGTTCAGCTGTGGAGTTTCACTGAAGCGTCTGCTCACGGTGTCGGGTGTGTGTTCTGGATCGTTACCGTATTAGGAGGTCGGTTTCCATCCAAACTTAACGTTTGTTTTTCCTCACGTCTCAGTTTGATTCAAGTCCGTCCGTGTCATCTTTTACTTTTCAGCCAGAAGTCAACCTTTGTTTACGTCGTCCGATCGTTCAGGAGGATCGTGGAAGCACAAAACGTTAACGGATGTGAAGGAAGAGATGACAATTAACTGATTTGCTGATGGCAAGTTACACAGTTTCAGATTTTTTTTTTATTGTCATGTAATCCATCCACAGGACAAAAATGAAATTAATTTAGCATTTCACATTTTAGCCATTAAAATCCCATCATTTCTATTCAAACAAATTGAATACAACCAAACAGGTTAAACTTATTTTAACTACATTTTCAACAGTTTTTTTTTTTTTTCTTCATCAATGCAGACAACGTAAAACGATAGTCTAAAGATTTGAAGTGTGAAATACTAACTTGGGTTCAAAGCGGCAACAGCAGTGAAATTCTGTTGACATTTTAAGATGTGTTTGGCAGCAGCTAAAGGTTACAGTTTAAACAATCAGGCTGGGAGCAGCTGCTCCGTTCCAGCAGGCACAGCATTAAAGCAGAGAAATAAATACACAAGAAGAAAATAAACGCAGGTCTAACAGACACCGGACAGCACTTGACATTATGTCATATAATTAAAACTCCAATAAATAATTTCATGATGTTTTTTTCTTTTTTACTTTTAAACATAAAACCATAGTTTCAAACTGTTTTTAATAGTCTGTATTTTTTTCTTTTTTTTTTTCTTTTTTTTAAATTATGTTCACAATCTTTTTAAAGCCCTTTGTGAGTTTTGTCCACGAAATGGGCTACATGAATAAAATGTCCCTACTTTCTATAAAATAAATCGCAACAACTGCCCTGTATTGAATAACACGTACTAATAATATGTATTAATAAATAATAATACTTCTCATGCGTAAGGCCGTTTCGGTGAAGGGTTGCAGGAAGTTCGGGAACCGCCCATGTGCTTGATTGGTGCTTTTAACAAAGTCGGTACTTGTTGGATTAGAGTAGGAACGACTTTTTCAGCCCTGAGTCAGTGGAGCTGCTTCTGAGGCGGCGTCACCGTTTGCGGTTCTGCATGCTGACGCAGGGGCCGTGAGGAGTCCAGACCTGAACACGATCCAGGACACTCCAACGACCCTCTCAGCTTCCCTCACTATCATCTGCAGGAAACATCTGGCACAGCCAGAGCGCCACGCCGAGACGGAGCGCGATAAACGCGGAAAGCTCTGAGGGGCTTTGGGGGGAAACTGATGCTTGCTTCATCTCACTGGGTTTGAATCTGAAAGCTCCGGTTCTGGCAGCTCAAATCCGGTTTTCTGTCAGAGGCGTCAAACTCATCTTCGTTTTGGGCCACATCAGGACAACAAATGTCCTCAACGGGCCAGTTGTGGCAGAATATATTGATAAAACATATTGATAAACATATTGGTAAACAGCCGTCTAGTCAGTGTTCCGTGAGTAATTCTTGATATTAAATCACATTGAACATATTTTCCATTTGTTGTAATTTGGCAAAATATTAATTAAAAACTCCCTTGATTTGACTGATAAATATTTAAGCACACAACTGTTATCTTGAAAGTTATATATATTATTATCTATTAGACTAGAGCGCCATATTCATCATGTTATGACAATATAATACAAGAGATAATCTGTGAAAAGTTTGATCTCCTCCCCGAAGTATTATTGCCACCTGAAGGGATGGACTGCGCCCGACCAAAAACAACCAATCAGAGCCAGGAGGCGGGTCTTAACGCTGTCAATCATCCTCGTGTTTGCGCTGTTCAATGTTCTAGTGGTGGAGGTAGAACTTACAATTGCAGGAAAACCCATTTATCCGCTGTCATCGGTGGCCCGTGCTAACTAGCCTTAGCATTCACGATTGACGGCGCTAAGACCCGCCTTCTGACGCTGATTGGTCCGTCTGGAGTTGGCTCGGATTTTTCAGATTTTCTGGCTCAGGCTATATGATTTCCACAAATATGTAGAAAGAGAGAGAGGGAAAAAGTATATTTATATAAAAGTACAGTGCAGCTTTAAGGCCAAGGTTAAGCGACTAAAGAGGCAAAAAAAAAAAAAAGGTGTCAAGAGCTCCGGTCTGAACTCATGCTTCCCACACGGACATATATGTATGGCTGCGGTTTATTGATTCGTCTTGATTTCACACTCGCACAACAACGACGGCACCCACGGCTTGCCACGCAGCCAGGCGAGCGTGTACCTCCTCATGTCCTGTCACGCAGGCTGAGCAGCGCGTTCCAGGAGAGGAGAGCTCAGACATCCAGATGTCTCCATCCTTCACGGGCTCAGTGGTGCCTGCAGACAGCGGCGGCGGCTGCAGCGGCGGCGGCTGCAGCAGCCTGTCAGCGCTCTGATGGACAGCCCGCTGCAGCTCTGGCATCAAGGAAGCTTTGGAATCAGCTGCTGGAACAGAAGACAGAGCTGGCATGTTTCCTGTCTGTTAAGAAGACAGTGCATCATCATTATCGTCGTCATCATCTGTGCTCGAGCTTCAGCGCAGAGTTGGGCGTGATTCAGGCTGACAGCTCCGCGCTCTGCAGAGGATAAACAGGAACACATGTTACAGTCCGAATAGATTTCACATGTTCGGTGCAGCACATGTTCCCCTCATACGTTGAGCTGCTTCCTACAGTGAGAGCCACCATGGAAACAATGAGTCCTCACAGGTGACCCGAGGACCTGACTGGCTGTTTGGCCTCCAGATGGACCTCTAGCGCCATCTTGTGGTAGTTATGGATACGTGACTGGCTGCATTGTTCACCTTCTGCTGCTGAACGATCCAACACGTCATGGCAACTCCTGTTATGGCTTTGGGTATTTTTCTAAAACCAAATGGTCAGAGTGGTGTTATGTATATTTAGACAAAAAAAAAAGAAAAAAATTGAATCGATATTTATTTATACAGCATTTTTGCACAGGTCCATAAATGAAAGTGTCACCAATTAGACACAAACACAATAAAACAAATGGAAGAAAAGGTTAAATAAATAAATAAAAACAGCCAGATCATTCCTGCTAAACTGGAAATAAATATTTAAAATCCAATTCAATCCAAAAACAACACAGGCAACCAGTGCAGGGAGCTTGTTGCTCCGAGCAACAGCATTTTGACCAAGCTGCAGCATGTCCATCCCAGCGTGAAGAGAGTTCCTGAAGTAATAATAGCAAATATTATCCTTCCACAGCCTCCATTAACTGGATAGAGTTTTATTTGCTAATTAACCTCGCCTGGACTACCACACTGTTCAAAATTAAAACGGTAAAATAAAAAAAAACTCCTGAGAGCTGTAGAGTAAAAAGAACTCAAAGGGGCAGAATACTAGTACTGCTTTTGGACAGTGAGTCAGATTTCCCAAAAAACAGTCACCTAGATAAAGTTGCAAACCATCTACAAAACAATGGAAAGATCATTTTCTTTTCCAAAGAAAAAAAAAGGAAGCATATACAATAAAAAAAAGTATAAGTCAGAAGACAGAGCCTTGAGGTACGCCGAAGGAAAACTGACCCAACAATAAACGTGTGCTAGGTCCAGGTGGGCCAATAAAACGTCAAGGTCCAACATGTCGAGACCAGCAAAACGAAAACCGTAGAATCTCCACAGCTGGAAGCGTATCATTAAAAACTCTAAGAAATCCTGTTTTTGTGCTTTGCCACAATTTAAGTAAATAATGTTAGCAGCACTTCATCTCTAAAGACAAACAAAACCTCGTCAATAAGGGGGGAAATGTGGAGTTTACCACTTTGCACAGAGATGAAATAAAACCATCCAACCCTGTAAAATCCGAGCTGCTGCTGCCAAAACTGTGAGCACCATCTTAACGCGTCAAAGCAAACAGGCTAAATGACAGACAACCAGCCGCACTTTCAGGCATGTCTGTCTTTAGGTCCAGAGGCAGACAGAATCCTCTGCATCGCTTCAGAAGCCTCCAGAAGACAGCAAGCTGTCACACCGGGGGCCACCATGTAGTCAGTCCCGTCTCTCTGCAAAGGAACTCTGAGGAGCTTGTTAAAACTTTGATTCTACACAGAGTCTGTCTTGTCTGGGAAAACTCGGGTCATCCGCCGCCATCAGAAGTGAATTCCACAAATCCCGCTCCGCTGTCTGTCAATTAAATGTGAAGCTCGGGCCGGCAGCTCTGAGCTGGGAGACTTTTGTAGACGTCAAAAATAAAGTGTCAAAATGTTCAAATTTAGAAAGAGTCAATTTACTGTCTCTGTACTGAATATTTTGTTTACTTCATAATAATAATGATAAATCATCCAGATATTTTTGTCCCTGACATTTTGCAAAAGCTTCCTGATCTGTTCAGACACAGATGCTGTAAAAATGTATAATTTTGAGTTCAAAATTTTAAGAAACTGCACAAAACACTGCAGAGATGTTTTGCATTAAATTAAATATGTTTAATTTAATGCTGAATTAAACATATTTTAATTCACCATTAAAATATGTTGGATTTTAATGCTGAATGTGTTTATATGATTGTCTTTATTATATATTCCTGGATATGAATTGAATTTGTCTAAGTGTTTTCAGGGGACATTTGCTGTGAACTGACACAAAACAAACAGAATGAACTGGATTATTATTATTATTATTGTGTGTATTGCTGTGTTTTTCTTCATGCTATAAAATCAAAGTTTTGTCTACTGGGATTTCTGTTGTGGTGAACAGTATGTAAAAATCTTTAACAAGTTATGAATGATCTGTAGTTTTGAGCTGAGGTACAACTTGTCTGTGGATTTTTGACGTTTGGCAGTGTCAGTGTGTAATTAACCACACTTAAAGTGTCAAAATCATCATAAAACTGATTTTTTTTCTCATGGGTTTTGCACTTTCACTGCAGCATTTATTGTTTTTATAGCGTCCCACAGTAAAGGCATCCAGCGGCGTAGCAGAGTGACCTCATGACGGGACTGTAGCCAGCTGTGGGAGGAAACCGCAGAGCTTTATAGATGTAAATGAGCCCAACTTGCAGAACTGCTGTGTTTAGAAGTTCAGAAGCCGTGCTGCCACCGTGAATTAGTCTGCAATCTGCCTGCCTGCAGAGATCCACCAGCAGGTGACGGTAGCACAGCTCTTTACATCTTGTCAAACTGCAGCGTTTTCAGTTTCTGCGACTGAGTTTGTGTCATTTATGTTCTGTCCTGGAGGATTCGTCCTCATCCTCGTACTCAGCCTGGGTGTGTGTGTGTGTGTGTGTGTGTGTGTGTGTGTGTGTGTGTGTGTGTGTGTGTGCACAGAGATTTTCTCCATCATGGGGTTTCGGCTCACAGTGGGTCAACGACCACTAGAGAAAAAAGGAGGATGTGATGTGAACCTTTACATCACTGAACACTCAGTTTACCTGAGGAAGTACTTGAAGACGGCACTTAACGAGACAGTAATCATTCTCTAGGTAAACTTATGATCTTGAATACATTATTAAATAAATATCCGATATATCAGTTCTCATTATTGTGACATTTAGCAAATGGAAATAATTTTGGGAATTCAAACTGACCTAAAACAAGAAAAGTCTGGTGTAATTTAACTCTAGGCAGAGAGAGAAAAAAAAGTTACGTGAGTCTTTTCATTTGGTGTAAGTAAACTTCTGGTTCCAGAAGTTGATCAGTTATCACCTCTGATCCACCCTGGGAGGTATTCACATGCCCATAACATGTGAATACCTCACATGACATAGTGACAGTTTTAATAAATATGGAAGAAAAACATTTTGGTAAAAGTTGCATGTTGTGACTGGAATGCTTTGTTTGGATGTTTTGCAGTGATGCGTTTTTTTCTTTTTCTTTAACGGTTTCATTTGAAATTCCAGTCAAGAGACTCCGGTATGAACAGTCTACCGCCCTGAAGTCATCCAAGTTCACATACGACATGCAAGACGGCGTGTTTACCGAAGCAAATATGGAGTCCTAAAGCCGTTGTCCAATCAGAGGCGACAAATACTGAACGTCTATCATTCTCAATTTTTCTAGTGTTCGCATTTCTTGTATCTCCTTCCTGCTTCCTCTGGTGAAACATTTCAGTGATGTAAGTTTGGGATGACAAGAGTCAAAATCATTCAGACCAAGGACTGCGATTTCCATTCATAGAGTACTTTTATTCTTCTGCTCATGTTGCTAAGGTGTTAAAGAAGCTAGAGAATGAAAGACTAGAGGATATTCTTTACCCAG